>JAOTRA010109039.1:0-10632 GCA_026260255.1 Pseudolaguvia tuberculata
ACCTGCTGCCTCATTTCCTTATACTCCTGCCTACTTTTCTCATCTCTCTGCCGATCCAAATTCTGTTTCGCCAACCTTTCCCCTTATACTTTCCTGCACTTCCTCATTCCACCACCACGTCCCTTTGCCTTCCTTTCCCTTTCCAGATGTCACACCAAGTATGTTCCTAGCTGTCTCCTTTATCACTTCTGTAGTCGTTGCGCAATTATCCAACAACTCCCCACCACCACCGAGCCCCTGACTGACCTCCTCCCTATTAGTGATAAACGGCATACTTAACAGACTTGACTCACCATACTTAACTTTTTCACTGTCCCTTCAGGAAGATGTCAGTCACGTCTGTCAAGTTCTTCAAATCTTCTTCTTTTTTCAGCTGCTCCTGTTAGGGAGCGCCACAGAAGATCTCTCTTCTCCACACTACCCTGTCCTCTACATCTGCCTCTTTCACCCCACCTGCATGTTTTCCCTCACCACATCCATAAATCTCCTCTTTCATTCTTTTCCTCCTGCCTATCATGTAGTTATGTAGATAGCTTTTATATACCAGTTGTTTAAAATTAGTTTTCTTTCTTGTACCTGAAAGTTAAGAAGATGGTGTCTGCAGACAAAATAGCTGAGATTCAGGCAAAGATCATCGAGGAGCGGAAGTGCCTGGAGGCCAAGCTGGACATGGAGGAAGAGGCGCGCAACAAAGCACATGCAGAGCTGGAGAAGAGGGAAAAGGACCTGCTCAAAGCCCAGTGAGTCCTTATTGAGCCAGACAGCATTAGAAACTTTGATTTGCAGTGCTTGTCATTTTTAAATGATGTTTCTGTTATACTGGATATATATTAATTTACTATAATCCGCATAATTACGAATTTGAGGTCACAAGGTCTGCTGTAGCCTATCCCAGCGCACATAGTGTAAAAGGCAGGGGTACACCATAGACAGGTCACCAGTCCATCACAGGGCCACACATAGACAAACACACACACTCCTATGGGCAACTTAGAATCACCAATCAACCTAAAGTACATGGACTGTGGGAGTAAACTGGAGTACTCGTTGAAAACCCATGCAAGCTTCTAAAACAATATTTTAAATAAATTCTTTTTGGGTTTTTAGGCAGGAACATCAGCTTTTACATCAGAAGCTTTCTGCTTTGGAGAAAAAGGTGATCGTTGGAGGAGTTGACTTACTGGCTAAGGCAGAAGAGCAGGAAAAACTTCTACAAAAATTCAACAATGAACTGGAACAGCGGCAGAGGAAAAATGAGCAGCTCTGTGGAGAATTGGAAGAGATTGAGGTAGGGGATGGGTGGGGATGCGTCAACATTTTAGAGTCTTTTAGTTGATTTTATTATAAGAAATTAACTAGATTTTTTTTGTGAAAAAAATTTATTCCCTAGTGCGATGGCGACACATTTATAAAACCATAGGGTATAACAACAATTTTATCTTACTCACACACTAATTGCAAGACTAAATGTGAACAAATTGCACTTCCATCTTCTTCTCAAAGGAGGCTGGGACTCAGCCTGTTGTCAATATGTTTTAATGCCTTAAGGTTTAGTGTAAAGGTATTATGACTTGTTACTCATGAAGGAAATGTTCAAACTATTAATTGTTTAGACTCATTTTTGAAATAGAAATGTCTTATCGTTTATTTATGTTAATCGACAATGTTATGCTAAGTGCAGCCAATCATGTTTAGTTGATCAATGTTTCAGCATGTTACAATCATTAAAAAGATTGACTTTTATATTCACTAATGAATTAAACATTTGTTATACAGAGTAGAAGCACAGATGGTCTATCTCCTTCTCTCTCTCTCTTTCTCTCACTTTATGGGTCTGTTGTCTAGACATGTGTTCATGTCCTCATCTACACACAGCACCCCATATTGACAGAAAAATAATTGTTAACATTTTGCTGATTTATTAAAAAATAACAACTGAACTATCACATGGTCCTAAGTATTCAGCGGATCGCTCTCAGCGGATCCACACTACCCTGTCCTCTACTTCTGCATCTTTCACCCCAACTACCTGCATGTCTTCCTTCACGACATCCATAAACCTCGTCCTTGGTCTTCTGCATACTGCATGTCCCCACTCTGAACATGTCCAAACCATCCCTCTTCTTGTCTCCAAAACACCCTACAAGCTCCGTAGGAAACTCATTTCTAATCCTGTCCATCCTCGTCACTTCCAATGAAGATCTCAACATCTTCACCTCAACCACCTTTTCAATGCCACCTTCAGCTCTGCTTTCTGTCTTTTTGACAACGCTACTGTCTCTAAACCATACAACATTCCAGGTCTCACTACAGTCCTATAAACTTTCCCTTTCAGTCTTCCAGAGACTTGCTGATCACAAATTACTTCTGCCACTCTTCTCCACCCTGCCTGCACTCTTTTATTCACTTCTCTAACATTCTCTCCATTACATTGCACTGTTGACACCAAGCACTTAAATTCAACTAATTTCACTACTTCTTCTCCCTGTAACCTCACCACTCCATTGCCTTCCCTCTCATTCACACACATGTACTCTGTCTTTCTCCTACTGACTTTCATTCCTCTTCTCTCCAGCGAGTACCAACACCTTTCCAGATTCTTCTCATCCTGCTTCCTACACTCACCACAAATCACAATATCATCTGCAAACCTCATTGTCCATGGAGACTCCTGTCTGACCTCATCTGTCAAGCTATCTCTCCTTAACATCTCCACGCTTCTACTGGAATGTCATCTGGTCCAACAGCCTTTCCACTCAATAGCTGCTTTCACTTCTGCCTTACTAATCCTATCCACTTCCTGCTCCACCATCTCCACATCATCCAACCTTCTCGCTCTCTCATTCTCCTCATTCATCAGCTGCTCAAAATACTCTCTCGATCTTCTCAACACACTCTCCTCACTACACTAGCCAACACATTTATATCTGTATCCTTTATTGCTGTTGCAGTACATCCTTTACAGCTCTGTTTCTCTGCCTGGCTTACTGGTAAAAATCCTTTTCTCCCTCCTTAGTGTCCAACTTCTCATACAATTTCTCATACGCCTTTTGTTAGCTTTTGCTACCTCCCTCTTCATCTGCTGCCTCATCCACTTATACTCCTACCTATTTTTCTCATCTCTGCCAATCCAAACTCTGTTTCACCAGCCTCTTTCTCCTTATGCTTTCCTGCATTTCCTCATTCCACCACCATGTCTCTTTGTCTTCCTTTACACTCTTATGTCACCATATGCTCTTCATTCTTCTTAAAATAGGTGTTAACCACTGCCATCTCTATCCTTTTAGCAAACTCTACCACCATTTGCTCTTCCACATTCCTCTCCTTAAGGCTATACTTAACCATCACATCCTCATTGCCTCTGTTTCCTTCACCAAAATGACCAACATCTTTCCTTTTCCTTAATATTTCCTTGTCCTCCATCTGACAACCTACTTGTGGCACAAAGGCACTGATGATATTACCATCACGGCCTTAACTTCCAGCCTGACGTTAATCACCCTATCAGAAACTCCACCACACTCTCAATGTATTTTTTCTATAGTATTAAACCATTTCTCTTTCCAGCTACACCATGATAAAACAGTTTAAATCCACCTCCAATGTTCCTGACATTATTCGCTTTCCACCTGTGCTCCCGAACACACAACATATCCAGCTTTCTATGCTCCATCATGTCAGCTAACTCTCTCCCTATATCAGTCATAGTACCAACATTGAAAATACCCACCCTAACCTCCACTCTCCTACACTTCTCATTCGCCTGCCGTCTCTGTAGACGTCTTCCTCCTCTCCTTCGCCTCCGTAGCCCACTTTCTACCAGTACCTTGTCGGCAAACAGTATCTGTAGTGGTCGTTGTTAACCCGGGCTTAGACCAATCCGGTAGAAAATTCTCATTTGTGATCTGCATATTTGATTTGGCGCAGTTTTATGCTGAATGCCCTTCCTAACGCAACCCTACCCATTTATCCGGGCTTGGAACCGGCACTAAGAATGCACTAGCTTGTGCAATCCTAATGTTTTCTTTACAAATACTGCTAAGAATTAAGGCCAAAAGACCAGAGAATCTTAATTATCACTATCTTGGAGTCCTTCTGGGGTTTTTTTTTTCATGTGTCTTACACTGAGGAGAGGCTTTTGTCGGGCTACTCTCTGGAGCTCAGCCAGAGTAATCTTTGGGTTCTTCTTTACCTCTCTCACCAAGGCTCTTCTCCCCCAATAGCTTAATTTGGCCGGACAGACAGCTCTAAGAAGGGTTCTGGTTATTCCAAAGGTCTTCCATTTAAAGATTATGGAGACCACTGTGCTCTTTGGAACTTTAAGTGCAGCAGAAGTTTTGTAACTGTGGCGAGATCTGTGCTTTGCCACAATTGTGTCTCTTCAATCCGATCCTTTAACATACACTGTGAGCTTATTGTATAGATTGGCTTCTATTCTATTATATTTATATTTGAGTATATATACATTTTGTGTCTTATAATAGCAAGAAAACCTGGGCATTGAGGAAAAGTACACCAGTTTGCAAGAGGAAGCCCAAGGGACGACCAGTAAACTTAAGAAAGTCTGGACCATGTTAATGACAGCAAAATCAGAGGTATTTTAAAGTGTTAAATGATTTGTTTGTACATATATAAGTCTTGGTCAGTTATTTGTCTAAAAATAGTGAACTATGTAAAGGTTTGACAACTATCCAGGTTTAGGTGTCGTATGGGGTTTGTGATACTTTAGCTTGGGTTGGAAATTGAAAAAGGAGGAATGTTTTTTAACGTTGGATACGTTGTAGATGCACTTGTCATTCAAGTTCACGTCAAAGATTTTTATTGGGGTTAACGTCAGGCACTATGCAAGACGCAAAGTTATTAAAAGTAATTTATTATCAGAAAAGAATTATGGTCAGAAAGCTATATATCTGATGTGTAAATAAAAATAAACAATTCAACTATGAACAGAGATCCAGGAACTAAGTTTCATTATAATGGCAGTGAGTCCACTTGACTTGTACACCAAAGTGTAAAACATTTGGCTGTAGCAGTTATTGCTTGTCAGACTGTAAAAAAATTTGCACTTTAGAACAATCAAAACACATCAAAAATGCACTCAGGCAGGCAGACTTGAGGAATGTTTTGTCATCAATCCGTGACACAATATCATTCTAAACGGTTGCTTGCAGCAAACAAAAAGAATCTAACATTCATTTTGCATGTGGTTTAAAGTTATGGCATTAGTTATGTTAGCAGGTTTGGTGCTCCTTGGTTTGACATTTTCATAGAGGTCACACTGCATAGAGGTCCTTTCATAGAGGTCCTTTATGATTTAGTCTTAAACAACTCAATTGTGGCTAAAATTGCACAGTGTAAGCCAGGATTAAGCAAATTCAAAATATAATTTTCTAGTTGGCCGATCTGCGACAGGAAAATCACAGAGAGATCGAGGGTCTGTTGGAGAACATCCGCCAGTGCAGGACAGAACTTAGCTTGTTAACGCTAATTGCTGACAATTTTATTCCACTAGAATACCAGGTGAGATTTTAATTGAAATTGTTTATATTCCAAAAATGTGCCCTTGGTATATTATGATCTGGCCAAGGTTTTTAGTAAACAGTCCTGAGGATTGTGCCATCGAGCTCCTGCCCAACACAATTCCGCCCAAGAGCCGAGTCTGTCCCCTATCACAGCCTGAAATGAGGGCTCTAGAGGATTATGGAGGAGGCTCTAAAAATGGTCACATAAAACACTCTACATCACTTGCTGCGTCTGGCTTCTTTTTTGTGGATAAAAGGACTGAGGGCTGCGTCCCTGCATCGAATATCGGGGTAAGAACGCATTACTGTCATGTATCGCTATCCTTTAACTCTCCTACCCGCCGCATTGGAACAGCTGCGTAAAGCCAAATTGTTCACCAAACTTGATCTACGAAGTTCATTGACCTGATTAATATGTGTGTAATTGCTGAAGATCTATTCTAGAGACATGGGCCAGCATAAAGTGTAATTGTGCACTGTGTTAAAGCGTCAATCAGTGTTTCAAATCAGCTGTTCGTGAAAGCCATTATCCAGTTCCTGGGTTACAGTATGAGTCCCCAAGGCGTTTCCATAGAGGCCATCATTCTTTGCTACAGCAAGACAGCAGGCCCCCCTTACCTCTCTGCTGATCTAGTCAAATGCTCCAAACCCATTATTAACCCTGAACTTGTGGTCGCCCCAATAATCTGGAATATCGAGGAGGTCTGAGCTCTCAAGGTTCCCATGTCAGGGTTACACAACTATTCTTACCATTATTGATCGTGGGGGTCTACCCACTTTGAGACTGCTATGCCACTACTTCTTTTGCTTTTATGGCCTGCCCGAGGATATCGTATATAATCAAGGTCCCCAAGTAGAGGATGGAGCGCACTGTAGTGCTCAAGTTTGGGAGAGTGCAAAAGTACAACAACAACAGCTACACGCTAATCGTCTTGTCTGCATCAGCCTATCTACCGTCCTAGATACTTAGTCTCGCTGTCACCAGGGATCTGCGTCTGAAATTGCCCTACAAAAATCTCAGCCCCAAGTACGTCGGTCCTTTTACGTTTTTGCATTTGAGGAGGTCACTTATCGCTTTCAACCACTTTCATCCTACAGGATCTCCTCTGCCTTCCATGTTTCGTTACTAAAGCATCACGATGGTAAACCTAATGCAAGTCCAGCCTCTGTCCTATTGAACTCGAGGGTGCGCCCGCTTATTAACTCTCACATGAGAAGAGGAACTTTGGAATATTTGATGGATTTTTCCGGGTCAAAGGGCAAAGGCAGCATATTTAAGTTGGTCATTTGCTACCATGCGGCGCAAAGTATTGTTTCTTTTAGCAACTTTACCAAGCGTTATTCTGATGTTTCTAAGCCTGTTTGTTTTTTGACCCCATGCCTGTTATCATGTTTATGAGATCTGTCTGCTGTTCTGGATTTGATCTCTGCCTGTTTGATCACTACATTTCTGCCTGATTCTGAACTTCTAAATAAGTATCTGCATTATGGACCTGACTGAATCAATGTGCATGGATAATAATGTTTTAGCTAGAAAGATGTTAATAAACCCCAGCTGATAAAGTAAGTAGCTTCTTATTTCTCTATTTACACATAATGTTGGAAGACATTCTGGTGTTGTGGAAAAGATGTTAATCTGTTTCACCGTTTCAGTAAAATTATTGGCAAAAAGAAAAAAAATCAAGCAAAGAAAAAATCTAAGGAGAGTGAAGATTTTGGCCAAGAACTGTCTAATAAATTAATAAAAATGAGCATAATCATGTTTAAGAAAGAAAAGCGGTCGAAAAAAAAATCCTTAAATAACAGTGATTTGTAATCACTTAAATGTTTGCACTAAACAGCTGTGTAAACTTAAGAAAACCACTTATCTATGAGGCTTATCAGCAAAAATGCTTCAATACATTTTTCTAGGTTCCAGTATTGCCATTACATCTAATGTCATTCTGAAATATGTAACTTTTTCTGTTGTTGTAGAAAATGATTGAAGAGAATGCACTGTGGAATGAAGAGTTGGGGGAATGGCAGCTGGTGAGTAATTAAATATTGTCATACTCTACGTTCCACTGATGAAGGTATCAAGTGCTGAACTATTATCTCTGTCTTTAGAAACATGTGGCTTACACGGGAAACAACATAAGGAAACAATGCCCTGTGTCAGACAAGAAAGAAAAGGATGTAAATGTCATTTTAATTCTTTAACTCTGTCAGGCATATTACTTTCCATACCATTCTACTCTCTTTTCTTTTGGTGCTCTTTGGAGCTCTGTCATAAAGAAACATTACAGTTTAATATTAATATTTGTTTCAGTCATTCAAGGTCGACCTGTCTCATGTATATCTAGCTTATACGGAGGATAGCTTGTGCCAGCCATTGATGAGGATAAAGCAACCGGTACTCAAAGCTGGAAACAGGTCTGATCTTATTCCATGTCTGCTGTTTTTTTTTTTTTTCTTGAATTTTAATGAATTAAAAGATCAAATATCTAAAATGACGGTGTGTACTACATTAAAATATTATGCTTCAGATGGGAGCATTGAAAATGTTGGACTGCAAGGTTAGGTTCACTTGTAAAGTCAGGTTTGATTCCCACCCCATTTGCTCAGTTATATAAAGATAAATCACTTTGGATAAATCTGTCAAATGCTGTTAATATAAAAACTTACATACAGTAACTCAGTAATGGGTTATAATCAAACCATTTATTAATTAGTTAATTAATATTTGAGTCAGATATTTATATTTTGTTAAACATTTAAGTGACCAAATAATATTTAGAATAATTTTGTATGTATTCTAAATTTATATTGTTAAAATTTTAAATAACATTTGCTTGATGTTTATAGGAAGCATTCATGCAAGCCAGAGACTGACACTGATCACCTACTACAGAAATCACTAGCCATGTCTGATAACAGGATCCCAGCCAGTCATAGTGAAAGACTGAATTAATGTTCACTGTACCACTAGAATTAATTTTGATCAGACAATGACCAGATGTGCACTGATGATAAAACTTGTAGTAAAGATACAATGTGTATTTGACATAATATTGTTTGTATTTACTGATACTTTCTTATACTTCCTGATTGCTGGGGTATGTGTCAATTAAAATGTATCATTTTTTGTGGAGGGTCTTTTTCTTTCATGGATAGAACAATACGTAGAAAGGAAATAAAGGGAAAGAGAGAAGGAAGTGGGATGGGGAAAGGTTCATGAGTTGAGATATAAACAGCACTGTATATGTCAACTATATGGCTTCCCACAAGGCTATTGATAAATTATTTGAATAATTAATTTGTAAACACATGATGGTTAGCACAGTCGCCTCCCAGGTTTGATTCCTGGTTAAGCTTGCAGTCTTAAACATAAGTAGCTACAGTGGCATTCCATTCCTAAGCCATCAATATTATGTAGGTCCACACTTTGTAGCTATAACAGCTTCAAATCTTCTGGTAAGGCTGTCAAGGTTTAGGAGTGTGTTTTAGGGAATTTTTGACTGTTCTACAGAATCACATTTGTGATGAGAAGGCCTGCTCTCAGTCTCTGCTCTAATTTATCCCAAAGATGTTCTATCGGGTTGAGGTCAGGACTGTGCAGTCATGCCATTCATGTTCATCCACACCAGACTCTTTCATCTACGTCTTTATTGACTTTGCTTTGTGCACAGTCATGTTGGAAGAGCAAGGGGGCAGCTCAAACTTTTCCCACAAAATTGGAAGCAGTTTATTGTCCAAAATGTTTTGGTATGCTGAAGCATCCAAAGTTCCTTTCACTGGAACTAAGGGACCAAGCCCAGCTCCTGAAAAACAACCCCATACCATAATTCTCTTTCACCAAACAAAACACTTGGAACAACGCTTTTTACAATGGTTATTGTCCCAAAGCAGCTTTACACCCGCCAAACCCATACTCGTCTATCAGATTGCCAGATAGAGAAACACAATTTGTCATTCCTGAGAACATGTCTCCATGTGATGTTGAGTTCAGTGACCGAATGCTTTACACTACAGCATCAGACTTGGATGCAGCTGCTCAGCCATGGAAACCCATTCCATGAGGCTCTTTGTTGTACTATTCTGGAGCTAAGCTGAAGGCTGCATGAAGTTAGTATGTAGTGAGTGACTGCAGAAAGTTGGTCGACCTCTTTGCACTATGAGCCTCAGCATCTTCTGACCCCGCTCCATCAGTTTATGTGGCCTACCACTTTGTGGTTCTTTCAAACTGACAGTTAACTGGAATATTTAGGAGTTAGGAAATTTCACGACTGGATTTGTTTCACAGGCGGCAACCTATCACAGTTCCGTGCTGAAATTCAAATGTTTGTTAAAAACAGTCTGCATGCCTATATGCTTGATTTTATAATGATTAGAACACCTGATTCCAATTATTTGGATGGGTGAGCGAATACTTTTGTCAATATAGTGTATATACAAAGGGGAATAAAACATAACATTTTGCACATTCAATCAAAGCCGTTTTTCTTCAATTGCCATAGCATTCCACTCCTTCTATTTCAGAATGTTTAAAGTTTATGTGAACAGGAGTGTAAAGGGGCAGTGGGCAGGGGCAGTGGTGAGGAAGAACCAGGAAAACCTGGGCTCCGCCACTGTTGGGTCCTTGAGCAACACCCTTAACCCTTCCTGCTTATTAAGATATGCGAAGCAAAAAACATTTCACTATATGTTGTATTTTGTATAATTATGTATGTGACAAATAAAATTGCAGTTTTAAAGTAAATGTCCTCAAGTTTATTAGTTGTTTGAGAACTGTGAAGAAAAGCTGTGACGGGGGAGTTGGGCTTGGTGTAGTTGACATTTCATGTTTGGCTTCTGGCTCTTGCTAAAAAGTATTGCTGTATTCTGTATACCCTCTAAATTTATCAGCATGTATTTTTATGTTGTCTAGAAAATGCTGTTTGATTTTAATAATCACAACATACAGATTGGTATAAGTATATATGCATGTTCTCCTTCTGCTTGGGCTTTTGAGTTTCTTTGGGTACTCCGGTTTCCTCCCACAGTCCAAAAACATGTTAGGTTGATTCTAAAATGCCCATAGGAGTGTGTGTGTGTGTGTGTGTGTGTGTGTGTGTGTGTGTGTGTGTGTGTG
>JAOTRA010109068.1:0-10630 GCA_026260255.1 Pseudolaguvia tuberculata
GGTCACACCTATGGGTAATGTGTGTTACTCATCAAACTAAAGTTCATGTTTTTGGACCTTGGGAGCAAATCGGAGTAATCAAACTTACTTTGTAGTTCCACTAGGCGTACTCTCTGTTCATCCAGTAAACTGTCATTAGAAATACTGGACAAACATAAAATCTCTTCACTAATTTTCTCTTCAGTAAGACGCTGTGATTTAGCTAATCTACCAAATTTTTTCAGAAATTTACCAATTTTAAATTTGAATAATTCCTAATTACATTTAAAAATTTCATTTTTGGCTTTTACCCAATAGAAGTTAATGAGCCTTTCCATTTCCTGCTTGACTTCATTTAATTTGAGCAGAAAACTTATCACGGATCTGACAGGTCCTATCACGCCCTCACAGTCACCACCACGTTCATCCGAATACTAATCATGCTTACCTGTCCCCTTTTCCACGCTCCTCACTCCCTCTACTTAAACCCACACCTGGAACACTCTGCGTCCAAGCTCGTTCTTCGAAGCCAAAGGACAGCAAAAGAGTTCTAAAGTTGTCAAGATAATTCTGTTGGTCTCTATCTGTGTTCCAGTGTTCCCAGGATGCCGATTGTGTCTGTTGTGTTGTGTTCATTATCGTCTGTCTGTGTCAGCGTTTGTGTCCACGTCAGTTCACCGTCCCAGATCATCGCACCTGCCCTCTCTGCACTCTCTCCTATCTGTGTGTCACTTTCTCGAAAATAAAAGGATCTGTGCTTAAGCGACTTACCTGTCTGGGTTCTCTAGCGTAACAGAACTATTCATTTTCTAATAAGAGTGCTGCCTACTACAATTTGTAATCGGAGAAATTTTAATATTAATTGAAATAGCTTTATGGTCAGTAAATGGAGTTCACATAACATTAACTTGAATATTAATACCCATCAAAATGATAAGAAACAAGCCAAAAATCTAGTCTGGAACCATCCTTATTAATTATGTATACACAATATCATCTAAATTCTTTTCTCTCCATACATCAATAAGATCAAACCTGCTCATCAACAATTTTAAATTAGAGCTTAAATTTGAGGGTCATCCTGGTGGCCATCTATCAATAGATTCATTTAAAATAACATTGAAATAACCTCCTAAAATAAGATAAGCATCGGGAAATTTGGATAGCCAGTAAAGAAGTTTCTCCTCTAACAAAAATAATAACTGGTCATTATTAGATTTAGTATTATATACGTAAATATTAACAACTAAAAAAATTCCACTGACATTTTTTTAAATTAAACATATAAAGTTGTGATGAAAAGGGTATCACACTCTTCATGTAAAACTTCACAAACCAAAATTCTTTTTTAGACAAGAGACCCCTTCTGAACTTTCCGATCCATGAGACAACCAAATATCATTGCCCTATTGTGAACTCCAAAAATTGACATCAGAGGCAATTGAATGACATTAAATAACTTGTAAATCAAAACAAGGCCTTGCTTTTGACATTATCCCTTAAACCGCTGACATTCAAGAAATAAAAGAAAGTGACAAAAAACTAACACTAAACCAAGATAGAACAAAATACTTATAACCTATTTTAAACTAGTAGAAATATGAAACTGAGTTTGGCCAAAAAAATAACTTAGCACCTTTTCTAAGCCTTTATAGTGCAAATAAGTTTTCAATAAAGTTTCTACTCTGTCCATTCAGGCAAAGTCAGTGAACTTGTAATATAAACATGTGCAAAAGTCAATTCAGAACGACCCAAAAACAATATAAAATAGCACCAACATTTAAATCAGCTGGTGAGAACAATTTCACCCTCTCCTTGTACAAAGGGTCTTGCTCCTACAAAGTACATCTTTCCAGCTTCTCAAGCCTTCCGAACCTCCAGCCATAGCTTCATACTTCTCTTGCGATCTCCTTTTGAAAAGACCTCCCTGAACTGCAAACCATTGTCACGCAGATAAGAGGAATTTCTAGCTGCCTTCCAAATAGCATCTCTATAGGTGCACATTGAGAACTGGATTAGGGTAGCTCTGGGTCTACCGCTACCACTACCTGGTTGTAGTTTTCCGAGGCGATGAACAACATCAATAACATATGGACATTTCTCCTTTTCACTGGGAAGCACTGCCTGACAAATCCTGACAACTTCCAAACAAATGTTTTCCTCAGCCACCTCCGGAATACCGATCATCTTCAGATTGCTCAGTCTCATGTAGGTCTCTAGATCATCTATTCGTTTTCACATCTAGCTAATTGGTTGTTCCACCTGATCCAGTCGTCTCTCCAAATATATCACCCTTTCTGTCACAGATTTCAGCTCATCCGTCACAGCATCCACATTACCAGACACGTCAAAGCAACTGATAAATAACTGCCTTATGCCGATTAGCTGAGAAAAGACAGCTACACCTGTCACTGGCCTTCTTCTTAGCAGCTGGTGACTTACTTGCAGTAACAGGTAGAGTTGGAAACTCCTCTTCGGCTGGGGTAAATGGTTCTTCCTCACTCATAGAAGCAACATAATCATAGCTAGCAAGTGAGCACGTGCTATCGCTAGTATTTTTAACTAGCATTTGTTTTTCAAGTCTTCGCTTTAGGGTCCATGGCGAAAAAAAAAGAAAAAAATAATATACCAGACCGAGATAACGCAATGTAGAACGGAAATAACAGCTAATTAGTAACGACTATAAACAAACTTGGTGCAAGCACTCAAGAAATGCGTCCGCCCTCTATTGTACAAAGTTATATCATGTAATTCACGATGGTATGACGCCACAACATGTGATGCAGGCCTGTTGAATTAGGGTTTTACAAAATGCATTACAAGTTTGCATTCTGAACATTATGTGTTTTCATGTGATTAATGCTTTATCTGTTTAACTACAGTTTACAGCATTTTACTGGGGGTTTGAGCTCTCATAAAATGAATGTGAAGTGTGAAATAGGAGCTCATCGTTATTCTTTTCTTTTAGTTATCAGAGTGATATGTAAGCAAATATTCGTTGCTATTCCTGATGATCAATAAATTGTATGAATCCTTGCTATACCGCATGGATGCAGTCCTTCAAGCTCATGGAAGTCATACAACATATTAAATTTGGATTTCACAGCACCTCTACTTAATTTGTTGATATATTTCTGTATAGTCCACAAAACAAAAGTCTTGCCTAAATTTGATCTTTCTGTCTTTATTAAATGATAAATCTTTTTTTCGTTGAAACTAATTTATTTCAGTGCATTAAACATCATTTGAGAGGACTAGCTTTTCATATGATCTATTTCTAACACCAATTGATAAATTAAAAGTCAGATTAATAGCAGGTGTTTCTACAAAATAGATAAGCAACAAGACTTTTGTCAGGGACTGTATATCTCTGAACAGAGTCAAACTGTACAGTTCTTTCCAGAAAATCTTATTCCATTTCCTTAAATTTCACCACCTTCTTATTAGCAGGTTCTTTTCCCTTACATATTATATTGTATTTTGAATCACAGTGTACATCTGCATTAATGTGACTCATTATTCATTATTTACATGGACTATGCCATCTTCTGTTTGCAATCATATTTTGCCATTTGTTTGTCTATGCATCACTTTGATTACTTAGTTTTTTTTAAGATTTTTTTTGTTATATTAGATATTAATTATGGATAGGACTAAGTAATGAAATAGAGGAGTCGGATGTCGAACCTGTGGTGCTGGAGTGCCATTCCTGTTGTGTTGGGGGGGGGGGGGGTGCCACTTTAATATCTTAAATATTTGTAACAATATTATTGGTATCTACATATCAATAGATTAGGAATAAATCAAGCTCATATTTGATTAACTTTGACAAGGTAGACCTAAAGGTGGACAAATGATTTGCAACCAAAGTCGGACATTTTGTTGGACCAACTGAGTTACATAAAATGGGTGAATAATAAATTAATGAATAAATTAATCATTTTTAGATACACTGCTACATGTTTACCTTTTTGTTGACTGACATTATAACTTGGACCCATTTGTCTGCGGTTCTGGATGCACTGATCTCTTTGTCAGAAAAGTATGAGCTAATGAGGCTCAGTAATCTTTCAGAAAGCATCTCTTCCCCAAACTCTATATAATACTGCTGAGACACCAGTTCAGCCAACTCCTCTTCCTATAATTATCACAAAAGATATACAGATATTAAAAACACTGTTTTACATGCTGTACAATTTTCTTCCTACATCTCATACCCGGTCACAGTGGTACTCCCCGAACCTGACTCCACGGATGATCTGTTGGTAAATTAGGTTGGTGGCCACATTGTCCTCAGCAGGGTTATGCCATGGTGTAAAGATCTCCTTTCTGAAGAACAGCCTCCAAGGGGCATTACGCTCTTGTGCCCCTTGCTCTTTAGCATACTGCTCGCACTGGGAAACTGCGTCCATCACGTGGTCCTTGCCGCTACCAAGAGACGACACCTTAGAAAATAACACATTCATGAAAAATGTTTTGTGTATGGAATGAATAATAGATTTTGCAGAAAATAAGATGAGCATTAGCAAAAATGCAGGCCTTTGTAAATGAATGCATACTTATTTATTTATTCATTTCTTCATTTTCTAACCTGCGCACACACACTCCACGGGCCAATTTCGAATCAGCAATCAATGTAATGTACATATATTTGGACTAAGGAAACTGTAACTGCAGTAAGAACATGCAAACTCTGCACAGATAGGGCCTTTGCCTGAAATTTGTACAGCACCATGTCACTTTATTTAATTTATTAAAATGACTTATTTGACTTCTTTAAATTGTGCTACAGGCTATGATGGTATATTAATTAATTCATTAATTCATCTTCCAACCCGCTTATTCCATAATTCGGGGTCAAGGAAGTCTGCTGGAGCCTATTCCAGCGCACAGGCAAAAGACAGGGGTACACCCTGGACAGGTTACCAGTCCATCGCAAACAATCACGCACACTCCCATTCACTCCTATGGGCAATTTAGAATCACCAATCAACTTAATGTACATGTTTTTGGACTGGTACAATGCCTGGAGGAAACCCATGTAAGTACAAACATGCAAACCACAAAGAGAAAGACCCCCGACCCAGGAATCAAACCCAGTACCGTCTTTCTGTGAAGGCACTATGCTAATCACTACACCACCACACCGCCCACAATGAGACCCAAAAAACAACAAACAAAAGCCAGCCATTAAACGATAAAATAAATGATTAGCAACCGATTAAAATAAAATATATGATTGTACTTTTAGAAAGACTTGTATTACATTTGCGAAAATGTTGGGACATTTTTAAAATTTGAATGAAACAAAAAGAATCCGAAATAACAATGGACAGTGTAAGGACTGGAATTTTGGAGGACCGCCTGCAGAGGGCGCCCTTGCCCGAGTTCTAGAACACTGTTTTCTGTTACTGCCATTAGAGCGTGGCCCACCTATTTAAGCAGGTGGTTTATCTGAGGACATTGCAAAGTATTGTTACCCTAGGCCTTACTAAGCATACTGTAAACTTTTGATTGGATTATTCTGGAACTTGACTTTTTTGCTAAGCTTTTTGACTACTCTTTTTGGAACTCGTTTTTGGATTTGTCTGCCTTCCTTTCCCTATTCCCAATAAACTTTTACCTGATCTCTGCAAAATGGATTCTTCTCCTCATGTGTCTGCTAAATAGTTACAGAATACTTCGCCAATTACAAATCCAGCGGAGATTCGCATCTTGGAAGATTTGCTCGCTGCTCTGAACTCACAAGCTCAGCTCATTCGGAACAGGAACAGGTGCGCACTCTCACCTTTAGCACCAGCGCGCAAAATCCACCCACTCAGGTGGTATCTTCCAACCCTCTGGTGACGTCAATCCCTAGTAAGTTTGGTGCGATCCTAACTACTGTAGCGGCTTTATTCACCAATGCCGCATGCTCTTTAATGAGCAAGCAGCGCGATTCTCTACTGAGGAGAAAAAATGCGCCTTCCTCATTTCCTTATTGTCTGACCGTGCGCTGGAGTGGGCGACGGCGGTTTAGGAATCGGAGGAGCGTCTTCATACCTCTAGTGAGTATTTTTTTGAACACCCCGCTGGAGGCTTGGACGTGTCTAACCGTTTCATGCGTTTAAGACAAGGGTCGCAATCAGCAGCAGATTATGCCATAACCTTTCGCACATTATGGGCTCAAAGCGGTATGAATGATGTCGCGCTGAAAGTTCTATTTAAGGAGGGGCTTTGACCCGAATTGCAAGCGGAGTTGGTATGTCGCAGAGAGAGTGATACATACACTGAGTTCATTAATAAAGCTATACGCATGGATAATCTCTTGCGCAACCACCCTACTCCAAGACTGTTTTCTCTAGCCCCCTATGAACCTCCTCAGTCTTCCAGCCAAGTGGAGGGTGAATCTATGCAGATCGGTGCGCATAAACTCAACCGAGCCGAAAAACTTAGACGAAGACGGCTTGGTTTTTGTATGTACTGCGGGCAAACCGGACATTTATGCGCTCAGTGCCCTGCACTATCGCACAAAAAGAAACCTCAAGTAATTCCTCCCATCTCTGCTTTAACCATGAATGCCGCATTTACGGTACAAATTCGTTTGAAGGTGAAACTTTAACTAATACACTTTTTGCTCTGGTGGACTCAGGTTCAGCCCTGAATTTGGTGGATGCCCGACTGGCCAGGGAATTACGCCTGCCCACTGAGCCCTGACCCCCCACTTCGCATATCGGCTATTGACGGGCATGCTATTGGGTCATCCATATCTGAAAACTAAACCACTCCAAATTACCATCAATAACCTCCACAAGGAGAAAATAGTGTTCCACCTAACGCATGCACCTAGAACCCCCCTTATTCTGGGCTACCCATGGCTAGTAAAACACGACCCAGTCATCTCATGGAAGCGAGGACAAATTGTCCAATGTTCGCCAAGATGCACGCAGCGCTGCCTGATCAAAGGTCCAAAGGTGAGCCCAGTCCCTTGTTTCACTTTGTCTACTCTCCCCAGCAATGTTCCTGAATGTTACCTGGACCTAGCTGAAGTGTTCAGCAAGGAAAAGGCATCTGAAATGCCGCCCCACCGAGACATAGATTGTCACATAAATTTGTTTGAGAACACCACACCGCCCAAGGGGCGAGTTTATCCTCTTTCCAGACTAGAGATGGAGACTCTAGACCAATATATTGAGGAGGCCCTAGCAGCGGGCCACATCAGAACATCCACATCTCCTGCGGGAGCTGGGTTCTTCTTTATAAAAAAGAAAGATGGCAGCCTGCGCCCTTGCATCGACTACAGAGGACTTAACAAGGTGACCATCAAGAACCACTATCCTCTACCTTTAGTGCCTTCTGCCCTGCAACAACTAAAGAACGTCCAAGTATTCACCAAACTAGACTTGCGCAGCACCTACAACCTGGTTCGTATTCGAGAGGGTGACGAATGGAAGACCGCCTTTGTCACCCCTAAGGGGCACTATGAGTACCAGGTTATGCCTTATGGTCTTTGCAATGCTCCTGCAGTTTTTCAAGCATTTATAAATGATGTACTGAGGGAGTTTCTCAATGTGTGTGTCATTGTGTACATGATATATTGATTTATTCCCAGAACCAGGAGAAGCATCAAGAGCATGTAAGAGCAGTTCTCCAACGCCTGTTAGAGAACAAACTCTTTGTAAAGGCTGAGAAATGTTATTTCCATACGTCTGAGGTAAGGTTCCTTGGATGCATAATTAACACCTCAGGTCATCTCAATGGAGCCAGGGTGAGTAACCGCTGTAAGGGATTGGCCTGCTCCTCGCACTATAAAGGAGCTACAGCGATTCCTGGGGTTCGCTAACTTCTACAGACGGTTCATCAGGAACTTTAGTCTCACTGCAGTTCCTTTGACCTCCCTGCTCCAAGGTAAACCAGCAAAATTAAAATGGACAGAGGCTACCTCTAAGGCATTTCGCATGCTTAAGCAAAAGTTTACGTCCGCTCCCATGCTCAAGCACCCGGACCCTAGTCTCCCTTTTGTGGTGGAGGTGGACGCCAACAATCAGGGAATCGGAGCGGTGTTGTCGCAAAGACATGGGGTTCCCCCTAAGTTGTACCCATGCGCATACTTTTCTAGAAAGCTAACACCCGCAGAGGCTAACTACGACGTTGGAAATAAGGAGTTGCTGGCAATTAAAGAGGCACTCTTAGAATGGAGGCACTGGCTGGAGGGTAGTACCCAACCTTTCACAGTGCTTACTGACCACAAGAACTTGGAATATGTGAAGGGGGCTCATCGTTTGAATGCTCGTCAAGCCCGTTGGGCTTTGTTCTTTTCACGGTTTGATTTTGTTGTCACTTACAGGCCGGGGTCGAAGAATGGGAAAGCGGATGCTCTCTCATGCAGGCATGATCCGGTGGATCAGGAGGAGGGTTCTAAGACCATCCTCAACCCTAGTGTGGTAGTAGCCCCGGTTCTGTGGGATTTGGCAGAGGAAATAAGGGTAGCCGGAGAACGCCAGTCTTCAACGCGCAGCACACTATCTGGTAAGACCTTTGTATGTCCAGAGTTTCGTAATCGACTGATGACATGGGCTCATACATCTATTAGCACGGGTCACCCCGGTGTGAAGAGGACTCATGAGCTGCTAGCGGCACAGTATTGGTTTCCTAACATGATGGAGGAGGTGAAAGCTTATGTTCTCTCGTGTGCAGTTTGCACGCAGGTGAAAACCCCACGCCATTTACCAGAAGGGTTGTTACATCCTCTACCTGTACCTGAGAGGCCGTGGTCGCACATCGCTCTAGACTTTGTCACATACCTGCCACCCTCTGAAGGCCACACTGCGGTAATGACAGTAGGAGACAGGTTCTCAAAGTTCTGTCGGTTATTCCCCTTAAAAAGCCTTCCTTCAGCTTCTGAAACCGCTAACCTACTGTTTCATCATATTTTTAGAGTTTACGGGCTACCTGAGGACATCGTCTCTGACCGCGGGCCCCAGTTCACCTCCAGAGTCTGGACAGAGTTTTGCAAGCGTCTGGACGTAAATGTGAGCCTCTCTTCAGGGTACCACCCTCTGTCCAACGGACAGGCCAAGCGCTTGAATCAGGAGTTGGGGCGCTATCTGCGAACCTATTGCTCGAGTGAACAACAGTGCTGGAGCGAGTTCCTGCCTTGGGCGGAATATGCCCAGAATTCCCTTCGACGTGCAGCTACCGGTTTAACAGACTTTCAATGTGTTCTAGGGTACCAACCTCCCCTGTTTCCTTGGACGGGAGAGCCATCCTGCGTGCAGTCGGTGGAGGATTGGTACCAGTGCAGTGCGCGAACGTGGGAAGGAGCGCATGTAAGGTTACAAAGAGCTGTCGGCGAGCAGAAACAACATGCAGATAACCGTCAAAGGCCTGCACCCGAGTATCAGCCCAGGGAAAGAGTGTGGCTATCCACCCGGCACTTCAGGCTAAACCTTCCCAGCAGGAAACTCAGCCCCAAATACATTGGCACTTTCAATGTTGTGCGACGGATCAACGAGGTATCGTATAGGTTACAATTACCTGAACACATACGAGTTAACCCCACTTTCCATGTCTCCCTTCTGAAGCCCTATGTGCCCCCCATCAACCCAGATGGGCCTCAACCTGAGAGGCCAGCGCCCATAGAGTTGGAGGATGGGCAAGCTTACATCGTTCGAGAAATCCTCAGTTCTAGACGGAGGCGAGGAGGATTGCAGTACCTGGTGGACTGGGAGGGCTATTGTCCAGAGGACCAATCCTGGGTGCAGGCCTCGGACATTCTGGACCCCTCGCTGCGGCGGGAATTTCATGCTCGACACCCTGAGCTCCCCGGACCCCGTCCCAGGTGTGCCCTAGACGATCGCCAGGAGGCGCTCCTAGGGGAGGGGATACTGTAAGGACTGGAATTTCCGAGGACCGCCTGCGGAGGGCGCCCTCGCCGAAGTTCTAGTTACAGACAGAGTCTCTACGATCTGTGAAAGAGTGCATAAAAAGCGTTCCTTAACATCAAATTGCAAATCTCATCATGTACGGTACAGAACATCATCAGAAGGTTCAGAGAAACTGTAGAAATCTTTGTGTTTAATGGACAAGGCTGAAGACCAGTGGGCCAGTTTTTTGAGGCCAGTGCTTTTTTGCCCTCCGACAACACTGCATCATTCATGGCTATGAGAACTGTGACTGTGGCTATGTGACTGACATTTCCATGTTTCAGAAGGCAACATGAATTCTTAACAATATATACAGGTTTTAAAGCAATATTCTCCACTCTAGACGGTGTTTATTTCAGTGAAGACCTTGTGTGAAGACGCTTTACTCTACAAAATACCTCTTGCAGGCATCCAATTAGAAATAAGCTCATTTTGTGAAGAGTAAAATGTCTCAGTTTAAATATGGATTTTATGTTATCTGTATTCTATATGTGAAGAAAATATTGGTTTTACTACTTTTGAGGTTTTAAATATTTGCAATAGTTAAATGTCAGTAAAGGGTGGCGCTGTAGCGTAGTGGATAGCACAGTCGCCTCACAACAAGAAGGTCCCGGGTTCGAATCGCGGGCCGGGATCTTTGTGTGGAATTTGCATGTTCTCCCAGCACTTGCTGTCACGTCCTCCTCTCAGTTGAGCGTCTCCAGCGCGCTGCCGGTGTGCAGCTGAGTCTCGTTTAGCGCTGATTC
>JAOTRA010109078.1:0-10630 GCA_026260255.1 Pseudolaguvia tuberculata
CACACACACACACACACACACACACACACACACACACACACACACACACACACACACATACACACACACACACACATTCACTCAATTTAGAATCACCAATCAACCTAATGTACCTGACTTTGTATTGGTAATTTTGTCTTTTTTTGTAATCAGTCAATAATCGGTACTCAATTGACAGATTCTTTTTTCATAGAAGTAGAGCCTTTTTTTAACTTCAAATCATTTTTAGTTTTGTGTACTACATATGTATCAAAAGACCCGCAAAAGTTTGTAGACATGCTGTGTTAAACCTGAAAATTACCTGACTCTTTGCCCAAGGCTTTACCATTGTTCATCAATATTGGCTATTTAAAATGTATTGGTAAATTATTTAATTTTAAAGTATTATGTTAGTTTGATGAAAGTTACTGCATTAGCAGCTGTGGTACAGGGTTGGTGAAAAGAAACTAGGCAGAATTGGAATTATTGAATTGGACATCAAAGAAACTCAAGTGTCCTCCACAGAACCCTGACCCTGAACGCTGTCTACAAATACTATAGTGGTTGAATAGATAAAATATATAGCACAGGGGTCTCCAAACTTTTCAGCCCAGGGGCTGCATTAACTATCAAACAGCAGTTTGGGGGCCGACTACACACTTGAGGTTCAAATAAAAAAGAACATGGATGTTAATTATTTATTTAATATTATGTATTGAGTTATTACTTAATAACATATTGATACACTTCACCTGTATTAGTGGGAATGGTGAAACTGTTTCCTAGATGCCAAAATAGCAAACGGACATTTCTGGCTTTAAATTTGATGTCCCTAACATCAACAGTGACCTGAGAAGTTTGTTCTTAAATTGCATATTTCGTTCTTGAAAATGTTTGTTCACATAAGTATGTTGTTCCAAAGATTGAAAGGTAAAAACCCACCAGTCCTTTTGAACCAGACCCCAAGGAGGTCAGTTGCTTGCAACTCAGTGACCTCCAGCTGCAGTTCATCTGGACAACTGGCCACATCTGCTTCAAATGGCTTTTGAAACAGGCTCACTTCTTCTGCCTTTGAATCAAAAACCGCTCCTGAAACAGCTGTAGGTCTTTGACGATCTCGCAAATGACATGTGGAACTCAGCTGTTGCTTCAGCCATGAAGAGAAGGTTGTTGGCCTGTACTTGTTCCCAAAACAAGACAAGTTTCGATCTGAAGGCCTTTAGGTGGGTGTATAGATCAGAAACTAGATTTTTCTCCCCTTGTAGTTTTAGAGTAAGTAAATTTAAATGACTAGTTATCTGCAGCAAAGGCCAATTTCCATGTCCACTCATCATCAGATAGTAATGCCTGTGGGTTGCCTTTATTTCCAGGAAGTCACCCATTTCCTTTTTTAATTCAAATACTGTTTAGAACACATGTGACCTTATTAAATTCACCATATTCACCACAGGATTCAGAACACTGATAATGTCTACATACTTAGCACACAACACTTGAAAAAAGGTTGATCAAATTCGCAGCTCAATGATGACACATGTGAGTCTTAAATTTACAAGCAAACTAATACACACATACTCTTCGTGTTATCTTGGCAGGATACACATAAATCTCCGTAATTTTTTCGTAGACAAAAAAGGTTCCACTGGCCAAATGAGAACGCTTCGCGGGCCGCAACTGGCTCCGTGGGCCGCAAAAGGCCCGCGGGCCATAGTTTGGACACCCCTGATCTAGCATTTCTGTATTTATATACAGTATACAAAACACACGTTTACAGTTTCAACTAAAGTGTATTGGCAGTGTGTGTACACAACCAGCCAGACGGGCAGCACCCAAATCAGACTTCTTTTGATCATGTCCAAATGAAAGAAAACCCCTTTGAGCTGGTTGATAATATTTGGGCTGCTATTTCATGCAGCCAGCTGTTTGCATATTTATATATTTTTCATATTAACGTTATGTCTGTATTATGTACATATATTTAATGTTATTTTTTTTATAGATGTAAGAGAGATGTAAAAAAAAAATGTCTATTGCTTTTTCCATGCAGGAGCAGAATGTTGTTCCCAATCTATCTATTTGCTTTAAAAACAAGGTTCAGTATGAAGCAGGTTTTGCTATAAAGTTACCTGATTCTCATCAGAAGAAGAATCTTTATGAATATTATTAATGTGCAACAGTTAGTACTCTCGGAGAGTATACAGCTAAAGTTAATACTCTCAGAGATCATAAGATGTTGTCTTTTCTCTGTACAACCTTATATAATATAATTGTCATGGAGGAACCAGACAGGAGCAATAGATAATGTTCAAACCCAGTGAATTGCTGTATTTACAGCTGTATTTGCGGAAGCCAAGCAGAAAGAAGTAGAGACGAATGGTTTGATAGCTGCTAATAGGATTTGATCCCAGGTATTGGATCTTCTAATCAAAACCGGAAAATCAGTTCAATCTGTAAACTTAAATGAAATTTACAAGACCAGACTGTGACTGAGTAAAGGGCTTGTGTATAAATAGGGGTATTGTTATGGACTAATGAATTGTAGGTGTATTTGTGGTGCATTTGTGTGGTGAGAGGTGGGGAACCTGGTGTATCCAAGACAATAATTATGATTTTTAAAGATTATAATAAAGATTTTATTTTGGACATTTTCTTTTATTGATAGGACTGATGAAATAGGGGAGAGAGAAGACCTAAGCCAGAATCAAACTTTGGTCACCACAGCAGAATTGCACATGTGGGTGTCAACGCCTTAACCCACTGCACCACAGTGTCAACTTGTGGAAAAATTGGCAATCGATGATATCTTTAAAATAAAATGATACATGATGATATGAGCAGGAGGATCCGGGTGCTCTTTGGCATCTGACAGCATTTATCGTGTATTGAATGTTGGTTTTAAAACTCAAAATTTTGTTGAATTAATTCAATAAGGCTTTAATAAGAAGAAACCAGTTTTCGTTGTCCATACAGCAAACGGAAGCACTTAAGTTGAGCTCCATTTTGTCAAATTGCCAACACTTTTATGACAAAACCTCCACTAACATTTTCTTTTCTGCTTTTCTCCCAGACACCGAATGGGCCTTTATCACAGGACCTTCTTGTTTAAAGTCTCATTGTGACTCAGCAGGCAAAATGTTTGAACTGTATACAATAAAGAAAACCAAGATAATCAGGGTGAACTGCAGGTTTAAATTGGATTCAGTCACTAAAATGTTAAGAGATAGTGCAAGGCTTTCTTTGTTGTTTGTTTCTGTGTTGCCCTGTGATTGACTGGCAACCCGTCCTGTGCCTCTCGCCCTATGTGTGCTGGGATAGGTACCAGCAGACCACTGTGACCTTGAATTAGGGAATAAGTGAGTAAGAAGTTGAATGAATGAATGAATGAATGAATGAATGAATGGAAGGCTTTCTTCAATTAATTAATCAGCAATTATTTTTTAATTGAAGTTTAAACTTGATATTTTTTGCTTATTTTTATTTGGTTGTTGCTGCACAACTGAACCAGAACGAATGGATGTAATGTAATGATTAATTCATGCCTGAAAAATCAAAGAAACGAGATAAAATAATTGTCTTCGCATCAGCATCAGATCATTAGGAATCCTCGAGTTAAGATGCAGCCCAAATCTGTTTCTGCCACAATTAATAATATTTTGCAAAGAAATTATACACACTCTGTTGATTTTGGAATAAGAAAACGCAGGAAGTATAGCAATATGGATTAGGTGGGTGGAAGTAGAAACAAATAGCTTTCTAGGGCCACTCCGGAAATGCTATTACAATCAGATTTTGATTGTTATTGGCAGCAAATAGGAATCAGAATTTGATTCCCTGATGGTACGAATTGAAAAAAAATGGGGACGGGGTAAATTAATGTCTAAATTGTTGGACTAATACCAGAAATGAAACAGAAAATAAGAGTAATGAAGTAAAGCATGGTATGATTATTACATACAGTGAGATTATTACATAAAGTGAGTATACCCCTTATATTTCTTATAAATATTTATTATAACCTATGTAAAAACACTAAAGAAATTAAATTCTGCTACAATGTAAAGTAGTGAATGTACAACTTATGTAACACTTACTTATGTAAATATGATTTTTTATGTTTTCACATAAAACACTATAATAAATATGGCAGCGTAGTGGTTGCGCAACAACAAGGTCCCAGGTTCGATTTCCGGGCCAGAGATCTTTCTGTGCTGAGTTTGCATGTTCTCCCTGTGCTTGCGTGGGTTTCCTCCAGGTACTACGGTTTCTTTCTACAGTCTAGAAAAATGCAGATTAGGTGAATTTGTCCATAGGAGTGAATGTGTGTGAATGGTTGTTTGTCTGTGTGTTGCCCTGCGATGGACTAGCGACTTGTCCAGTACCCCCGCCTCTCGCCCTACGTGAGCTAGGATAGGCACCAGCAGACCCCAGTGACCCCGAATTAGGGAATAAGCGGGTAAAAATATGACTGATAAAATGAATGAATGAATAAATGGATGAATGGATATAATAAATATTTACAAGAAATGTAAGTAAATGTATGTACTCACTTCTGTGACATACTGTATATGTACTATATAGCCAATGGGCATCCTTTGAGAACAACCCTAAATATTTCATATGCACTGCAAAAGTATGTGTGTTTTCAGGATTCAGACAAGAGTAAAACACAATGATACATTATACCTACATCTACCCCCCCCCCCCCTATCCAACACACTACAGATAGTTTACACATGCTAAATAGCTTAATTGAAAAAAAAAAAGTAGCTAACAGCTTCCACAGCCAACAGAAACTTCCACAGCACCGGGAGAACAAGTAAACTCTCACACAGGGTAGAAAAGGGTGGATCAACCTCCAGCTCTAAAGTAGTAGGGCAAATTTGCTAACTACTAATAACTGTGCCTCCACCCTGAATATTAACAATAAATGACTTGTTTATCTATTACCTCTATGCTGATTGGTTCTCTGGATGACTATTCTTGAATATGCCTATTCTAAACGTCCAAATTTGGCTTCATCATGTAACTAGTTTTTTTCTTTACACCCTCGCTTAACAGCATCTCCTGTAAAAGATCTGTTTTACCTTGAAGCAGCATCATTTTCATGTTTATGCTTCAGCAGATAGAAGATTTAAGCAGCAAAGCTCAAATATACCCAGATCCCATTCCATTCCTACCAATAAATTCTTATATACAGTTAATAAATCCTTTAATAAATTTGTATTGTTAATAAATATTGTTAATAAATATTGTTTATGTATTGTTAATAAATCCTCTAAACAATCTTTATATAGCTTTTCAATGTGCTGTGTACCTGGTTTATTACTGCAGTTTGTCATTAACCTGACTGAAAACACAGCTGGCTACACAGTGTAGTGTAACCGGCAGTAAGTATGTCAGAGTTTGTATATGGTTTGTCTTGAATGCCCCTTGAAGTTTGACAAGGTGAATGGCCTCCAAATGGAAAGTGATATTACGATAAGACAGGATAGAACTGAAATGTGGTTTAAGGATGTCACAGATTCGGCAGATGGCCTTGGGCAGATGTGTAAATCCCAGGTGATGCAGGAAAATGAAGCGTCCGTCAATTAAAGGAGATAATCTGCTTTTGTCCCGCCCCCATTTTATGCTCTTGTAACCTCTATAAAGCACCTGCTATGAAGCACTAAGGCATAGTAACATATAAAACATCATTTCAAACTTATTCTGGTTGAAGTGGACATTTTTTAAAAAGCTGTTTTTAATACTATTTTTATACAATTATTAAAAAAAAACATTTAATGTATAAATATAGCTGGCTTGTCTCTGAAATTTTGTCAGCTGTGGGTAATCGGAAGATTTGTAGCCTTGCTTCTTTACAGGAGAACACAGACATGCATGAACACACACATTGCAGCAGCAGCAGCAGTAGAAAATTTTACTTTCTCTTGTGTTCTTCCTTTTCATTAATTAATTCATTAATTTATGCAAAACATTCTACACTTTATAGCATGAGCCACAACTTGCTTTTCCAGGTCTGCATAGGAATTTATCAAGGTGTATTTCAAATCCATTATGGATACAGTGATGAAGGGCACAGCAGGTTCTTCTACATAAGGGACAATCGTGTGCAAAGCAACCTTGAGCTTACACAGATTTCATTTCTCCCTGATACTCTGTACGTCTGGACTATGTGGGTTTATCTGAGCAGACAACATTGCAATCAGAGGAATTTATTCTGCATTCTGTTTGAATCAAAGCCAAGAAGCAAGCAATCTGTGCTCTGCTCTCTCCACACAGATTTATACTAAGCGATCTGTTATTGCAATGCATGGCTTCACACACTGTTTTAGTCACATCGATATGCCTTATTATAACTCATGTAAGCTGGATGGTGTTTTCTGAATTGTTACTCATAGAAATGTTCTCATGCTTGGTTAATGTGTAAGCACACAACCTTAGGCACAGACAGCTTATGCTGAATTATCATGATACCGTTTTACTTTACTTCCCTTTTCTAAAGCAGCAATTACCTCAAGCCTCTCACCTGGTGCCTTGCCTCACCCAAACATACACACACATGCAATCATGTTTCCCATGGAGATCAGAAGCGGCAGGAACTTCATTATCTCTGTTTTGCCTGAGGTAGCATCATGCTCATGTGAGTAATCAGTTGATAGATAGGTGAGGCAGATCTGAAGCCACATACCAACGATCTCACAAAGATACTGCATCTCAAATAAATCTGAATGTAGTCATCAGTGGCCATGTGGATGGTTTTTTAGTTGCTGCCATCAATGGGTTTGTGACAGGAATTAAAAAAACTAAAAATTAGTTACTACTGTTGATACTGTTAATACTGTTGTTCATTTGTAAAATCCTCAACCAATCCGCTAAGATAAGATAAGATAAGATAAGATAAGATAAGATAAGATAAGATAAGATAAGAGTTTTCTCCGGGTACTTCAGTTTCCTCCCAGAGTCCAAAAACATATGCAATAGGTTGTTTGGTGATTCTAAATTGCCTATAGGAGTGTTTACGATTGTGGTTGTTTGTCTTGCCCTGTGATGGACTGGCAAGCTATCCAGGGTGTACCCCTGACTTTCGCCCGATTCCCTATTTACTCTCTCGTACTATGTGCGCTGGGATAGGCACCAGCAGGCCCTGTGACCCTGATTAGGGATTAAGCAGGTAAGAAAATGAATGAATGGATGAATGAATGTTCCTTTACTGAAAAAAGTAACAAACACTTCAGCCGGTGTTTTAAGAGAAGATTTGAAGAAAGAACAGCTACTGCCAGCTATTTCAGAAACTCATTAAAAATCTATTTGGCAGAACCTTTCAGCAAGTTTGATAGTCCAAACATATTAGAAACTCAAATCAACAAAAAAGACAAAGGATACTTGGGAAAGTTAGTGACCATGAATGCCATTTTCAATATAAATTAAAAAAAAATACACCACAAAAGGTAGTAACAATGACCATTCATTCATTCGTTCATTCATTCGTTCATTCATCTTCCAACCTGCTTATTCCCTAATTTGGGGTCACGGGGGTCTGCTGGAGCCTCTCCCAGAAGGCACTCATTAACCTAACATGTATGTTGTTGGCAAACATGCAAAATTTGCACGGAAAAGCTCCTGTATGGGTATCGAACCCATGACGTTTTTACTTGTTAGCCAACAGTGCTAAACACTAAGCCACCATGCCATCCCAATGGCCAACAGTAAAATATTTCCTAAATGCAAAATAAGCGTTGTGAAATGAATAAAGGACTACAGACAGATCAGGGCTGCACTTTCTAAATAAAACATTATGTAAGTTATTCCAAAATGGTTATGCCTTTACAGGAAGTTTATAACTGCAATTGAATTGAGGTGGAGAAACAGACGGATGATAATGCAGGAAATCATAGACTGGTGACCAGCACTGAATTTTTAATGACTTCCTGCTGAGAGAGAAAAGGGTGAGAAAGAGAGAGAGAGAGAAAACAAGAGAAAGCGTATGTGTGTGTCAGTTTGATAAAACTGATAAAGTAAGCGTCTGCTCGCAGTTGAGCCGGATTCTCAAATCTCTCTTTTATATCCATCAATCTGGGAAATGAATTATTATTTGTTCCTAAGAAATCCTCCTCCATTTTGCCTGTGCCTCTCTGACAGATATCAAAGACACCATGTTGTCAAATGCTGCAGTATGAAAGCAAGACTGAAACAAAGCCTTAAAAATGGATCACAGAATTGAAGACAGAATTAAAAAGACACAGTGGAAGGTTGATGCAGCAGAATATAATTATTCCATCTACGTTTTCTTCACACATCATTATCTTAATTAGGAACTTTTCTCATATAAAGAAATCATGTATAGATCATTACGCCATTGTGTTTCTATTGCCATCTATTCAAAACAGTGTCTTGTGATAATATTTATTTAAACGAGGAGCAACTTACATTATCTCTGATAGAAACTTAGAGAATTGGAGAAACTCCCACTATCCCGCATACAACCCAGGTGCCCCACTCAGGGACCCAGCAGTGGTAATTTGATGGTGGTGAGAATTCAGCTCTTAATGTTTAAGCATTGGATGTTTCTGAATAACTCAGCACAGAAAGATCCTTGGCCCGGGAATCGAACCCAGGACCATCTTGTTGTGAGGCGACCATGAAAACCACTTACTGGTGAGTCAAAATGGCACATGGAAGTGAATGTGTGTGTGAGTGGTTGTTTGTCTATGTGTACCCTGCGATGGACTGGTGAACAGTCAAGGGTGTACGCCTGCCTCTCTCCCTATGTGCCCCAGCGGACCCCCATTGTCCCAAATTGAATGAATGAATGAATGTTTCTGAATAAATATGTTTCACTGAAAGCAATAACAGGGCGGCGCGGTGGCGTAGTGGTTAGCACGGTCGCCTCACAACAAGAAGGTTCGGGTTTGATTACTGGGCCAAGGATCTTTCTGTGCAGAGATTGCATGTTCTCCCTGCACTTATATGGGTTTCCTCCCACAGTCCAAAAACATGCATATTAGTTCAATTGGTGAATCCAAATTGTCTATAGGAGTGAATGTGTGTGTGACTGGTTGCTTGTCTATGTGTTGCCCTGAGATGGACTGGCAGGTCCAGGGTGTACCCTCCGCCTCTCACCCTATGTGAGCTGGGATAGGCGCCAGCAGACCCCCGTCACTCTGAATTAGGGAATAAGCGGGTTAGAAGATGAATGAATGAATGAAAAGCATTAAACAGTTTATTAGTATAAAGTAATTTCATTCAGTTACACAAAATAATAGGTGTGAATGTGTGACACTGTATTCAGTTCCCCTTGTAGAATAAATACACTTATTTAATATATATTCATTTTAGGCGATATCAGACCTTTAGACCCAGCATGCCACATGTCTATGTCATCATGAATGTAGCGGAGATTATTTACAGCTCTTTGATGCAAAGCCTGTGTACTTTCCCTCAGATTGACAGCGGAAGGTCTGGACTCCATAGCAGCTTTCATTGTCCTAGTAAACATCTAACTGACACTGAAAGCGATTAATACGAGTTCAATTTGTTTAAATCAAGTAAAATCCATGTTGGGGGACTTTTAAAATTCTGAATACCCAAGGCTAATGTCACATTACTTTCTATTAGGACCCTTGTTTAGAGCCCTGTGTGTTTTTTTCCTGAGTTTTAGTGTCATTGTTGTGTGTCATGTTACAGGCTATATTCCCACTAATATTCATTCATCTTACCCACTTATTCCCTAATTCAGGGTAACTGGGGTCTGCTGGTGCCTATCCCATCGCACATAGAGCGAGATACAGGGGTAAACCCTGCACAGGTTGCCAGTCCATCGCAGGGCCACAAATAGACAAAACTATTCACACACATTCACTCCTATGGGCAATTTAGAATCACCAATCAACCTAATGTACATGTTTTTGGATGGTGGGAGGAAACCGAAGTACCCAGACGAAACCCATGCAAGCGCGTGGAGAACATGCAAACTCTTCACAGAAAGATCCTTGGCTTGGGAATCGAACCCAGAACCTTTCTTGTTGTAAGGCGACCATGCTAACCACTACACCACTGCACCGCCCCTACTAATATTCTCGATGTTTTCTTGTTTAGTGAGCTTTCAGTTTTCAGATTTGAAATCTTTACATTTTATTACATGTACATGTTTGATGTTTACCATCAGTTATAATGTCATTTGGTAATTGACATGAAATAATATTTTATTGAAAACATAAATCAGCACTGTTTATTATAGCCTACCTTACAATGTCAAGAAACTAAGAATTCTTTAGGTAATTGATTTTTTCCCATGAAGACGAATACATTATATTATACTGCCACCTCTTGCTAGTAAAGAAGAACAGCAGGGAAAAGAATTCATATGTCGCAATTTATCCCAACAAGGAGAATCTCTAGCATCAGCAACAAAACCTGTAGATTTATGAGGATGTCTGGAGTAGATCTCTTGAGGGCACAACATATTATGTATTGTGATTTATATCACTGTTTACAATTTAGCAAAAATGGCTGTGATTTCAACATTGCATCAAGGATCGGCTGTGAGCCCTTTCATGTTTGCAGTTGTAAGGACAGGATTTTCGGAGGACCGCCTGCAGAGGGCGCCCTCGCCCGAGTTCTAGCAATTCGCTTCCTGTTTGCAGCCATTAGG
>JAOTRA010109094.1:0-10629 GCA_026260255.1 Pseudolaguvia tuberculata
GAAAGGCGGTTGGACCGGAAGACATTCCAGTAGAAGCGTGGAGATGTTTAGGAGAGATGGCAGTGGAGTTTCTGACTGAACTGTTTAACAGGGTTTTGGATGGTGAGAGGATGCCTGAGGAATGGAGAAGGAGTGTTCTGGTACCGATTTTTAAGAATAAGGGAGATGGGCAAGTGTGCAGTAACTACAGGGGAATAAAGTTGATGAGTCACACCATGAAGTTATGGGAACGAGTAGTGGAAGTCAGGCTGAGGGAAGAGGTGGCCATCTGTAAGCGAGAGTATGGTTTCATGCCAAGGAACAGTACTACAGATGCCATCTTTGCGAGGAAGACAAAAGAAGAGGTTTATGGATGTGGTGAAGGAAGATCTGCAGGTAGTTGGGGTGAAAAAGGCAGATGTAGCGGACAGGGTAGTATTAAGAAGGGCGCTGTGGTGACCCCTAACGGGAGCAGCCGAAAGGAGAAGAAGAAGAGTGACTGACGACAGCTGGATGACAGAGGGGGTTTAGTTATCGGAGATATTAGCATGACTGATTAACAACTGGACGAGGGAGGGAGTTTATTTATTGTAAATATTAGTGTGACTGATCAATAAACTTAGTCTTACTAATAAACAACAAGTCTTACTAATATCTCTGATAAATAAACTCCCTCATTTATCCTGTTGTTCACCAGTAATATCTCTGCACAATAAACCTCCATTATCCAGCTGTTTATCACTAATATTTTTGCTGAACAGCTGGATGTTTATTGATCAGAGATATTAGTGGTGAACAACAGGATAAATGAGGGAGTTTATTTATCAGAGATAGTAAGTAGAAGTTTTTCCCTGCCACCGTCTACCCCGGCAACCATCAGGGACAAACTCATTGTTCATCTGTTTATCGTTCATTCTATAAAGCTGCTTTGAGGTAATAACTGTTGTAAAAAGCGCTATACAAATAAAACTGAATTGAATTGATTATAGAGGTAGTTTATTGATCAGAGATACTAGTGTGACTGGTGAACAGCTGGATCATGGACAGTGTTTATTTATCAGGGGCTGTTTTTACTGATGAGACTGAATTGAATTTTAATAAATCTTTCTGTAGATTTAAAAACAAGTGACCTCCAGAGGCAACAAGCAGGAGATTCAGTATGATTTACTGAACCTATGTGCATGTGTTTGTTTAACAATCTAGATGGCAATGTCAATGAATCTGATGGATGTTTACAATAATCAGAGTTTAGCTATTCCCACCACTTCCATTAGCACTTCGTCTTCTGAGAACCTCACCATCATCAAGAGAGAATTCTGTAGTAAGTGTACACACACAGAATCACGTTCTTTTTTCTTACTTACTCGACCTAACTTTTTCCTGTTTTTCGTTTCTCAGATGGTCAAGTATTTGCAAAAGAACGACAGAAAAAGGACAACCACAACCTGAGTGAGAACGCGATGTTCACATCCTTTAAAATCAACTTGGCTTCAGTTACTGTTTTCTTTACCTTTTGTTTTGTTGTTTTAGTTGAGCGGCGACGGCGCTTCAATATTAATGACCGTATTAAAGAGCTTGGTACTCTGATCCCCAAATCCAACGACTTGTACGACCATCAGCACCATCATTACCTTTACAGTACCACCTGGTTTGCTGCTGTAAGCTCAGGCAAAGTGTTTGTGTGTTCAGGGATATACGTTGGAATAAAGGCACTATTCTAAAGGCATCAGTGGACTACATCAGGAAGCTGCAGAAGGATCAGCAACATGCCAAAGAACTGGAGATCCGACAGAAGAACCTGGAACTCGCTAACCACCACCTGATGTTGCGTATTCAGGTACACCGTGCCAAAGTGCTCCATGATCAGACTGATCAGTATGTTAGTGGAGAGCGGAGTAGAGTAACTAATGGTCCACTAACACTTTATTAATTAAAAATTATTACATTTCATACATCCCTAATAAATAAGCAAAAAAACTAACGTTTTTGACCTCTCAGTTGAGCTTTGGATTCCTGATTCTCATTTAATTTCTCTTTCGCTTATTTGGCATCTAAATTTGAGTAACATGATGCTTATTTAAAGCAGTAGTAATCAGCAGAGAAAACATTTATTCATTCATATTCTTACCCGTTTATTCCCTAATTTGGGGTCACGGGGGTCTGCTATGTGCCAACACATAGACAAACAACCATTCACACACACATTCACACCTATGAACAATTTACAATCACCAATCCACCTCATCTACATGTTTTTGGACTGTGGGAGGAAACCGGAAACCCACACAAGCACGGGGAGAACATGCAAACTTTGCACAGAAAGATCCCCGGCCCGGGAATCAAACCCGGAACCTTCTTGTTGTGAGGCGACCGTGCTATCCACTACGCCAACATGCTGCGGCAGGAAAAACAATCATATTTTATTTCTAGTGTCCATCTTTTGGTTTTGTCAAATATTTAATCTCAATATTAAATAATCTGAGATCACAAATCAGTTTAAAACTCCAGTCAGGAAGCATTGAATTAGGAACTAACTGGAAGATTTCCTTATAGCCTATCCAGTCATAGAAAAATATTTGCAGTGCCGCATTACTGATGGAGAGGCAAACATAAAGCAATTATAAAGTACTTGGGGTGGGAGGGGAGGGTGGGTTACTCTGCCATAAGAAATGTTTATTCTGTTTGTTTTGATTATCGGTCCGGTTTGTTACAGGAGCTGGAGATGCAGACTGGAGCTCAGGGACTCATCCAATCACCACTCTGCAAATATTCTGCTTATCCAATAAAAAAGGAGAAAATTCCAGATGACTGCAACTAGCTCACAGACAGCCACATTACAATTTCTGACGGTGGGGGTCACAACCAAAACAAACTAGAGTAGATGCTGATACTGCTAATAAGACCCCACCAACAAACAGCATGAGCCATGTTGCAGGGGAATCAACGTATATACTTGCACTTCCATGTCAGACATGAGACTTTTTAGTGTTTTTCTACAAAATAGTTTTGTAATTTAGAAATATTTATTGAAATTGGATCCTTGGAATGTGATGATCAGTTTTATGCATGTTTATTAGTCATCATAAACATATGATCACCCTGATGATCCCCATAGACACACTGCACTTTATCACTGAAGAGACTTCACCACTTCACATACCCCAATCACAAACTCAGGAGCTTTCATTTAAAAAGTTTATTGTAAATTATATTTTTACTCATGAGTGTATTGTAAACACAATTTAACCAATTAATAGGTAAACGCTTTACTAGATACGTGTTAATTTGACTATGTAAATTATCGTCTTTATCTCCATTTTAATTACCTATTATACTTATATAAATTATCTACAATAGTTTTATTTATTTACTGTAAACTGACTCTTTGAGGTGTAAAAACAGTTAATGTCACTACATACACACCTATGGGCAATTTAGAGCAATTGTTTTTGGACTATGGGAGGCGTAGCCTGAGAAAACTCACACAAGCATGGGCAGAACAGGCAAACTCAACACAAAGACCTCTTTACCTGACAATCGAACCTGGGACTTTCTTGCTGTGACCATGCTAACTGTACATGATTAAAATGAACTAAGAAATTATTTTTAGGTAAAAATTGTCAGACACAATGGATAGGAGTCACTTATCAATGAGAAATTGATAACAGTTTTAATATCCATTTGTAAGGTTCTTCTGCATATAAATGCTCAGCTAGACATTTAAACTAGGGGAAAATAAAAGTAAATTTTTGAACACTTTTTTTTAAGAACTGCGATATTCTTGCATTCACACTGTTGAAGATGATCTCATTCACAGTTGCCTTTAAATGCCAGAATTTGATACATTCTAAGGACGGCATGGTGGCGTAGTGGGTTAGCACGATTGCCTCACAACAAGAAGGTCCAGGGTTTGATTCCGGGGTCAAGGATCTTTCTGTGCAGTTTCTTTCAGGTACTCTGGTTTCCTCCCACAGTCCAAAAAAATGCAGATTAGGTAGAATGGGGATTCTAAAATTGTCCATAGGAGTGAATGTGTGTGAGTACCTGCAATGGACTGGTGGCTCGTTCAGGATGTGAGCTGGGATAGGCACCAGCAGACCCCCATGCGGCCTAATTAGAAAATAATTGGGTAAGATGAATGAATGAACGTAACTACGGCTAAATACTTCTGAATAATAGGTTTTAAGGACATATACAGCTGTTCAGCAGTAACATTACATACTAACATTTAGCCTTATCAGCTCATTCAGAAAACTCTGTTTCTTTCCTTTGATTAAAAAAAATACAGAGAACCTGTATGTACCTTAACTGAATCACTCAAAACAAAAACGTAAACTGGAACAGCCTTGTTTTTTAATATGTAAGGAATAAAGCAAACACCATTCTGTGTTTAATGGCTCTGACCCCTAGAGTTGTGGGGCAGGGAGGAGTTAGCGCCACAGTCAATGTATCGATAAGCCTCCAAAGTGTTCTGTGCACTGCGGACCATGTAGGAGGTTTTCACTGAGGTTCTGTTGGGAGACATAAACACACCCTGTAACGAGTATATCAACTTTGATGTGTGTGTGCAATTTGTTATTAATATGAATGTGTGACTACAGTGTGATTAATGTGTGTTTCTTGTGAGTCAAATCAAGCCACCGTTATTTGGATAGCACGTTTTAAACATTTGAGATTGATTAGTGTGTGACCTTTGTGAATGTTGTAGATGTGTAATTGAGTTTGTGATTATTTTGAGTTTAATGAGTGTGCAATTGTGCTTGGTATTGGGGATTAGAATTAGAAATGAGTTTATTAGAGAGATGCCACATGTAGGATGTTTTGGAGACAAGGTGAGAGAGGCTAGGTTGAGATGGTTTGGACATGTGCAGAGGAGGGACATGCAGTATATTGGTAGAAGAATGCTGTGGATGAAGGTGGCGAGGCAGGAGGAAAAGAGGAAGACCAAAGAGGAGGTTTATGGATGTGGTGAGGGAAGATAGGCAGGTAGTTGCGGTGAAAGGCGCAGATGTAGAGGGAAGGGTGGAGAAGAGTGATACGCTGTGGCGCCCCCTAATGGGAACAGCCAAAAGGAGCAGAAGAAGAAGATTGTAAATGTGTGTGCAATCATTTTGAATGTGTGATTAGTGTGAAGTGAAATCAGACTCACTGTGTAAACACTACAATGTTGTGAACCTTAATGCTGGCCATGGTGCAGAAAGCACTGTAAGAACACAATCAGACTTCAACATGTACCACACTTAGCTAATAAGGTTTCCATTGTGTTATTAATCAAATCTTACAAATGAATTGTAAAAGTAAACTTACTACACATAGGACAGTGAACCACTAATCTCTACACTCACAGTAAAGTTCATCTGTAAAACACACACACACTGTAGAAATTAGTCACTACAACACCCAAATCACTTTCACTACTTATTTTTGCCTAACCATACCCATCTCTCATAACTATCTCTACCCCCTGGCTTTATATGACTCCATCTCTTTGCCCGTCTATTTCTTACCCCACCCTTTACATGCCTCTTTGACTCTGCCCCTTACCCGTCTCTGACTCTGCCCCTTACCCGTCTCTGACTCTGCCCCTTACCCGTCTCTGACTCTGCCCCTTACCCGTCTCTGACTCAGTGGTTGGATGCTGATGATGTTGTCCAGCTGCTGAGTGCCGATAACAGTCTTCATGTAAAGAACCTGACTATTCACACTGTCCACCAGCACTGTGAAGAAGTTCCTATTGTTAAAGTTTAAGGCATTCTGAAACACACACACACACACACACACACACACACACACACACACACACACACACACACACAATACCAAACACACACAAACACCCCAATACCATACAACCACATAGCCCAATACCAAACACACATACCACACACACAGAAAACACTGAGATGAAATTAAGGAAGTATTACACAATCATGCAACAGCTTAAACGTAATAACTATATTTTCATGAAATAAATCACATTATTAGTAATTTGAAAGATTTTTGGGTTCAACTGAAATCTGATTCTGAATTTATTACCTAAAAGCATCTGAAATCTGTGCAGATCATTGAGAGTAAAGTGACAAAAATAGCTCAGCCTGAAATGGCATCCTATTGAGTTATATTGTACATTTTATATTTCATTTCTTTTCCTAAAATCCATTGGTTCCCAACTCTCGGGCCAAAGCAAATTCAGCATATCAGAAAATGAGAATATTGTGACAAGGTTCAGTATTGAAGAAACCTGGTGTCACACTTTCATCAGTTAATTATCTCAAAACACCTGAAAAGGCCTTTAAACGGTTTCTCAGTCTAGTTCTGTAAGCGACACAAGGAGAAAACTGCTGATTTGACAGTTGCCCAAAAGACGACCAGTGACACCTTGCACAAGAATCAATTCACAATGAATTGCACAATCATTGCGAAAGAAGCAGGCTGTTTACACAGCTGTGTCCAAGCACATTAATAGAGAGGCGAACTGAAGGAAGACATGTGGTTAAAAAAAAGTCTACAAGCAATAGGGATAACGCACCCTGGGGAGAATTGTGAGACAAAACCCTTTCAAAAATGTGCTGGAGATTCACAAAGAGTGGACTTCAGCTGGAGTCAGTGCTTCAAGAACCCCCATGGGATATTGTGAAGAGGAAGATGTGATATGCCAGACCCAACATTGCAGAAGAGCTGAAGGCCACTATCAGAGCAACCTGGGCTCTTATAACACATAAACAGTGCCACAGACTGATCGACTCCATGCCACGCCACATTGCTGCATTACTTCAGGCAAAAGGAGCACCGACTGAATATTGACTGCTGTACATGCTCAGATTTCTAAGATTTCTAAAAATCCTTTCCAAGTATTGATCTTAAGTAAAATTCAAACTTTCTGATACTGAATTTAGGATAGGGTGGCATGGTGGCGTAGTGGATAGCACAGTCGCCACACAACAAGAAGGTCCCGGGTTCGAATCCCGGCCAGGATCTTTCTGTGCGGAGTTTGCATGTTCTCCCTGCACTTGCGTGGGTTTCCGGTTTCCTCCCACAGTCCAAAAACATGTAGATGAGGTGGATTGGTGATTGTAAATTGTCCAAAGGAGTGAATGTGTGTGTGAATGGTTGTTTGACTATGTCTGCTGTGCCTATCCCAGCACACATAGGGCGAGAGGCGGGGGTGCACCCTGGACGGGTCGCCAGTACACCTCAGGGCAACACATAGACAACCATTCACTCCTTTGGACAATTTACAATCACCAATCCACCTCATCTACATGTTTTTGGACTGTGGGAGGAAATCGGAGCACCCACGCAAGTGCGGGGAGAACATCCGCACAGAAAGATCCCGGCCCGGGATTCGAACCCAGTACCTTCTTGTTGTGACTATGCTATCCACTACGCCACCGCGCCGCCCACAACAACATTAAAACCACAAAAAACTACATTACCAACATTAAAACTACACAAATCCACTATTAAAATATTTACACTGATGCACGTGTGTGTTTGCGTTTATATACTCACAGTCATATTAATAAGCACCCGGCTGGTATTGTGGTCAAAATGAATGAGCACAGATCGAATTCCTCCATCCTCCACCAGTACAGGCCGAGGAAACATAAAGAAAGTGACCAGGGAACAAACTAACAAACACACAATCACAGACAGACCCACATACTGCTTCCTACACAAACACACACAAAAACACTAACTGTAGACATCATTTGAATATAAACTTTTCCTCTTGTCTGTGAGCGCCCCCCCTCCCCCATCCACACACACACACAGAAAGTAAGTGTGTGTTCATTTGTGCATTTGTCTCACGTCCTTTGAGGCTGCAGTCTCTGGTCGCTGTAAGGAATCAGCGCCACCAATTCATTCACCTGATCTGTATAAATAAAGGTTAGAGGTGTGTGTGTGTGTGTGTGTGTGTGTGTGTGTAAATTTGTGCAGAATAGTCATAAACACAAAATCCTATGTGTGGGTTTTAATTATATAAGTTGGAATTTTATTATGTACAATCAATTTCCAAGCAGTGTGTGTGTTAAGGTCTTGTTTTTATAGTTCCTTATCCTAAAGCATTTTTGTCTAATGCAATTTAATAAACATGTGGATAAAATAAATAAACCAATAAACTAAGAAAGGCTTCACGTTCAAATGATTTTGTCTTAAAACTTGGCTATTAAAATGTACTGTGTGTGTGTGTGTGTGTGTGTGTGTGTGTGTGTGTGTGAGAGAGAGAGAGAGACACTGTTTGTTCAGCTATCCAGGTGGGGTTTGAGTGATTTTCTATCACCCTAACCCTAAACCCAAGGGTCCCCACCATGATATATAAACCCCTCCCAGGGCTTTAGGAGGTCAAGTGGACTTAACCCGAGTTAGGTTTAGGGTTTGTTAGGTTCATGGTCTTGTGCTTTAATTGGAGGCAATGATGTCCTTTCATCATGTGATTAATTTAAATTTGTGAATTCCCACCTGAAGGGATACGACCAGAGCCCTGGCAGGTGGGACAGGTGATGCTGTCTCGTCCTGTGAACTCCACATACGGGAACCTGGCGATGTCCTCCTGTCTGTCCAGACCATCTAAAGACTCGTCGTCGTCTATTCGTTCCACTGGATGCGTTGCACTGTCAATCCTCCTGACTCCACCCACTGACCCACATCGCTGAGACCACCAACAGCCCATCGGCCCTACACACACGCACTGTGGTGGATTTCATTCCACTCAAAACACACGCACACACACACGGATTTCATTCCACTCAAACCACACACACGCGCACGCACACACTGTGGTGGATTTCATTCCACTTAAAACACGCACGCTTGTGATGGATTTGTGCACTTTTGGGAGATGCACGTGTACATGTGTGTGTGTGTGTGTGTGTGTGTGTTTTCCGGCGTAAATGTAGTTAAGATGAAAGCCCGCATGCTTACCAAAAGACAAAACACACAATTTGAACTTGCCTCTCCGTTTTGCGTCACCGTCGCTGTGTGTGTGTGTGTTTGTTTCTCTCCACGCTCAATACTGCCATCTCTGGCCCGGAGCTTTAAATTAGCGTCACTGCGCAGATCCAGATGTTTATTAATGTTGTCTTTTCATTCAGTGGGACAATCTGTCGAATTCGAACTGTAGCAGTGAAAGTATTCGTCCAACAGACATGCAGAGATATTAGTACATCTTGTGTCATGAACTTTATAATTCAGTTAATTTGGATCAGATGACATGGAACAGAAATAAAGAAGATTATGAATGACAGGGTGTGTGTGTGTGTGTGTGTGTGTGTGTGTGTGTGTGTGTGTGTGTGTGTGTGTGTGTGTGTGTGTGTAAACAGACTCCTGGTGATGGGGTAACGTCCGAAGTCATCACGTCAATGTGACGACTAAACCGAATACGCAACATGGATGTGTGCCAAGGATGGCATGTGAACCTTGACAGAAAAGAGAGAGAAGGTGGGGGGAGGAGAAAACTGTGAGACACTGATAGAGTTCAGTGTAGGCATGGACTCTGGCAGGACTAACTAGAACAGCGTAAGTAAAAGGAGAGCCAGAATGAGGCACAGATATGAGAGATCATCTAGGATATGTAAATGAACCAGAGCACCACCGAAAACAACTGAGTGATCAGTGAGAGTGTAGAGGACAGCATCCAAACATAACAGATCACCAACATCTCTGGTCCCCCTGATTTCCTTTGTCTAAAGAAAATCTAACACTCAAATGCCTGATTATATAAATGGGTCTTTAGTCTAGACTTAAATATTGATACCGTGCCTGATTCTCTGGTAGACTGTTCCACAACGTTGGGGTATTGTATGAAAAGGCTCTTTCCTTGCTATAACTTTATTCATGCACAATACTGACAGACAGCCCACAACCTTCAAACGAAGGTGGAAGGTAGGACACTACCAGTTTGATAAGGTAATCCCGTCCGAGACCATTTAGTGATTTGTAGGTCGATAATAATATTTTTTAAATCTGTGTGGAATCTCACTGTGAGCCAACTAGTGAAGATAAAATTGGGGTTATGTGTTCATATCTCCTAGTCCTAGCAAGGATTTCGCTACTGCATTCTGAACTAATTGTTTATTAATAAGCTTAGCTGAACATCCAGACAGCAAAGTGTTAAAATAGCCCAGTCTGGATGTGATGAAGGCATAAACTAACTTTTCAGCTTTTTTTTTTTTTTTTTTCATTTTGGCAATAATTCTAAGGTGAAAGAATGCTATCCAAGTAATATTATCTATATGGGTTTCAAATGAAATTATGAAATTAAAATCTATGATCACACCCAAGTCTTTAACTTTTGCTTAGCATCCAGTCTGTATTGTCCTTTATACATAATTCGATTTTATTTAGCTGATGTTCCATGTCTGGTCTAGGTGATATGTATAACTGCATGTCATCGGCGTAACAGGGAGCATGTATAACGAGAATAGCAGAGGACCTAAGACAGAGCACTGGGAAACACCATAATTAAAACAGTAACACGTACAACTTACAATGGGTACGGAAAGTATTTAGACCCCTTAAACTTTTCACTCTTTATGTTGTAGCAATTTACTAAATTCATTCATTCATTCATTACATTCATCTTCTTACCCGCTTATTCCCGAATCCGGGGTCACGGGGGTCTGCTGCGCCTATCCCAGCACACATAGG
>JAOTRA010109102.1:0-11530 GCA_026260255.1 Pseudolaguvia tuberculata
ACACACACACACACACACACACACACACACACACACACACACACACACACACACACACACACACACACACAGAGTTTCCTGGGTTTAGTATATTTTCTCTCATCATCTCATGTGATCCAGTTTACCACATTAAAATGAACATCAAAGGAGTGTTGAGGACAAAGGATGAGCAGCTTCAGATGGGATGATCTGGTGTGTGAGGATCACATGATGGTCCGGAGACAGTAAGACATCACGTCCATCTTCTATAATCCACTGAAGGTCCATGGCTCCTGCTGGCAGCCCTGTGATCTGAGGAAAGGAAAGGGCAGAAGACGAGGTGTGATGCAAGTTTGATGGTTTGTCTGGTAATGTGTTTGATGGTGTGTTTGGTGGTGTGTTTGGTGTTGTGTCTGGTGATGTGTTTGATGGTGTTTTTGATTGTGTGTTTGATAATGTGTATGATGGTGTGTTTAGTGGTGTGTATGATGGTGTGTTTAGTGGTGTGTTTGGTGGTGTGTTTGATAGTATGTTTGGTAGTGTGTTTGATGGTGTGTTTGGTGATGTGTTTTGGGTGGTGTGTTTGATGGTGTTTGATAGTGTTTTTGGTTGTATGTTTAGTGGTATGTTTGATGGTGTGTTTGATGGTGTGTTTGATGCTGTATTTGGTGGTATGTTTGGGGGGGTGTTTGGTAGTGTGTTTGATGGTATGTTTGGTGGTTTGTTGATGGTGTGCTGGGTGGTGATTTGGATGGTGTGTTTGATGGTGTTTGATAGTGTGTTTAGTGGTATCTTTGGTGGTATGTTTGGTGGTGTGTTTGATGATGTGTTTGGTGATGTGTTTGATAGTGTGTTTGGTGAAGTGTTTGATGGTGTGTTTGATGCTGTATTTGGTGGTATGTTTGATGCTGTATTTGGTGGTATGTTGGGCGGTGTTTGATGGTGTGTTTGGTGGTGTGTTTGATGGTGTGTTTGGTGTTTTGTTTGATGGTATATTTGGTGGTGTGTTTGATTATGTGTTTCATGGTGTGCTTGGTGGTGTGTTTTGATGATGTGTGTAGTAGTGTGTTTTGTGGTTTGTTGTATGGTGTGTTTGTTGGTTTGTTTGGTGGTGTTCTGTGGTGTGTTTGATAGTATGTTTGGTAGTGTGTTTGATGGTGTGTTTGGTGATGTGTTTTGGGTGGTGTGTTTGATGGTGTTTGATAGTGTTTTTGGTTGTATGTTTAGTGGTATGTTTGATGGTGTGTTTGATGGTGTGTTTGATGCTGTATTTGGTGGTATGTTTGGGGGGGTGTTTGGTAGTGTGTTTGATGGTATGTTTGGTGGTTTGTTGATGGTGTGCTGGGTGGTGATTTGGATGGTGTGTTTGATGGTGTTTGATAGTGTGTTTAGTGGTATCTTTGGTGGTATGTTTGGTGGTGTGTTTGATGATGTGTTTGGTGATGTGTTTGATAGTGTGTTTGGTGAAGTGTTTGATGGTGTGTTTGATGCTGTATTTGGTGGTATGTTTGATGCTGTATTTGGTGGTATGTTGGGCGGTGTTTGATGGTGTGTTTGGTGGTGTGTTTGATGGTGTGTTTGGTGTTTTGTTTGATGGTATATTTGGTGGTGTGTTTGATTATGTGTTTCATGGTGTGCTTGGTGGTGTGTTTTGATGATGTGTGTAGTAGTGTGTTTTGTGGTTTGTTGTATGGTGTGTTTGTTGGTTTGTTTGGTGGTGTTCTGTGGTGTGTTTGGTGGTTTATTTGATGGTGTGTTTGATAGTGTGTTTGGTGATGTTTTTGGTGGTGTGTTTGATCAAATGTTTGGTGGTGTGTTTGATGGTGTGTTTGATGGTGTGTGTGGTGGTGTATTTGACTGTGTTTTGGGTGGTGTATTTAACGGCCTGTTTAGTGGTGTGTTTAGTGATATGTTTGATGGTGTGTTTGGTAGTGTGTTTGATGGTGTGTTTGGTGGTGTGTTTGATGTTGTTTTTCAAGGTGTGTTTGACACTGGTCACCTTCCACAGCGGCGTGTGTAAATGAAAGCGACGTGTGTTTAGTGGTATGTTTGGTGGTGTTGTTGGTGGTGTGTTTGGTGGTGTTCTGTGGCGTGTTCGATGGTGTGTTTGGTGGTGTGTTTAATGGTGTGTTTTATGGTGTTTGATGGTGTGTGTGTGTGTGTGATGTGTTTAGTGGTGTGTAGTGGTATGTTTAGTATTGTGTTTCATGGTGTGTTTGGTGGTGTGCTCTGGCGTGTTTGATGGTGTGTTTGGTGGTGTGTTTAATGGTGTGTTTTATGGTGTTTGATGGTGTGTGTGTGTGTGTGTGGTATGTTTAGTGGTGTGTTTGATGGTGTGTTTGGTGGTGTTCTGTGTTGTGATTGACAGTGTGATTGGTGGTGTGTTTGGTGGTGTTTTTGGTGGTGTGTTTGATAGTGTGTTTGGTAATGTGTTTGATGGTGTGTTTGATGCTGTGTTTGTTGGTGTGTTTGGTGGTGTGTTTGATGGCGTGTTTGGTGGTGTGTTTGGTAATGTTTTTGGTGGTGTGTTTGATGGTGTGTTTGATCTAATGTTTGGTGGTATGTTTGTTGGTGTGTTTGATGGTGTGTTTGACGGTGTGTTCAATGATGTGTTCGATGGTGTGCTTGGTGGTATGTTTGGTGGTGTCTTTGACGGTGTTTTGGGTGGTGTATTTGACGGTGTGTTTGGTGGTGTGTTTAGTGGTATGTTTGGTGGTGTCTTTGGTAGTGTGTTTGATGGTGTGTTTGGTGGTGTGTTTGATGTTGTTTTTCGAGGTGTGTTTAACACCTGTCACCTACCACAGTCTGTCATTTAACTGAAAGCGACGTTTGTTTAGTGATATGTTTGGTGGGGTGTTTGGTGGTGTGTTTGATGGTGTGTTTGATGGTGTGTTTGATGGTGTTCTGTAGCGTGTTTGACGGTGTGTTTGGTGGTGTGTTTGATAATGTTTTTGATGGTTTGTTTGGTGATGTGTTTGAGGGTGTGTTTTATAGTGTCTTTAGTGATGTTTTCGGTGGTGTGTTTGTTGGTGTTCTGTGGCGTGTTTGACGTTGTGTTTGGTAGTGTGTTTAATAGTCTGTTTGATGGTGTCTTTGGTGGTGTGTTTGATGGTGTTTAATGGTGTGTGTGTGGTGTGTTTAGTGGCATGTGTGAAGGTGTGTTTGGTGGTGTATTTGATGATGTGTTTGGTGGTGTGTTTGGTGGTGTGTTTCATGGTATGTTTGGTGATGTGTTTGATGGTGTGTTTGGTCATGTGTCTGATGGTGTGTTTGATAATGTATGACTGTGTGATTGATGGTGTGTTTATTGGTGTGTTTGGTGATGTAATTGGTGGTGTGTTTGGTGATGTGTTTGTTTCTATGTTTAGTGGTGTGTTTGACGGTGTGTTTGTTGGTGTGTTTGTTGGTGTGTGTGTTGGTGTGTTTGATGGTGTGTTTTATGGTGTTTGATGGTGTGTTTGATGGTGTGTTTGGCGGTGTGTTTGATGGTGTGTTTGATGTTGTTTTTCGAGGTGTGTTTGACACCTGTCACCTTCTACAGTCTGTCGTTTAAATGAAAGCGACCTGCATTTAATGGTATGTTTGGTGTGTTTGGTGGTTTGTTGATGGTGTGCATGGTGGTGATTTGGGTGGTGTGTTTGATGGTGTGTTTGATAGTGTGTTTGGTGATGTGTTTGATGGTGTTTTTGATTGTGTGTTTGATAATGTGTATGACAGTGTGTTTGATGGTGTGTTTGATGGTGTGTTGGATGGTGTGTTTAGTGGTATGTGTGAAGGTGTGTTTGCTGGTGTGTTTGATGGTATGTTTGGTTCTGTGTTTGGTCGTGTGTTTGATGATGTGTTTGGTGATGTGTTTGATGCTGTATTTGGTGGTATGTTTGGGGGGGTGTTTGGTGGTGTTTTATGGTGTGTTTGATGGTGTGTTTGGTGGTTTGTTGATGGTGTGCTGGGTGGTGATTTGGGTGGTGTGTTTGATGGTATGTTTGATAGTGTGTTTGGTGAAGTGTTTGATGGTGTGTTTGATGGTGTGTTTAGTGGTATGTGTGAAGGTGTGTTTGCTGGTGTGTTTGATGGTATGTTTGGTTCTGTGTTTGGTAGTGTGTTTGATGATGTGTTTGATGATGTGTTTGAGGATGTGTTTGATGCTGTATTTGGTGGTATGTTTGGGGGGTGTTTGGTGGTGTTTGATAGTGTGTTTGGTTGTATGTTTAGTGGTATGTTTGATGGTGTGTTTGGTGGTGTGTTTGATGGTATATTTGGTTGTGTTTGATGGTGTATTTGGTGGTTTGTTGATGGTGTGCTGGGTGGTGATTTGGGTGGTGTGTTTGATGGTATGTTTGATGGTGTGTTTGATAGTATGTTTGGTGAAGTGTTTGATGGTGTGTTTGATGATGTGTTTGATGGTGTGTTTGATGCTGTATTTGATGGTATGTTTGTAGGTGTGTTTGATTGTGTGTTTTGTGGTTTGTTTGATGGTATGTTTGGTGGTGTGTTTGATGGTGTGTTTCATGGTCTATTTCATGGTGTGTTTTGTAGTGTGTTTGATGGTGTGTTTCCTGGTGTGTTTAATGATGTGTATGGTGTTGTGTTTGATGGTGTGTTTAGTGGTGTGTTTGATGGTGTGTTTAATAGTGTGTTTGTGATGTTTGGTGGTGTGTTTGACGATGCGTGCGATGTTGTCTTTGACGGTGTTTTGAGGGTTGTGTTTGACGGTGTGTTTGGTAGTGTGTTTGATGGTGTTTTTGGACGTGTGTTTGACACCTGTCACGTTCCACAGTCTTTCATTTAAATGAAAGCGACGTGTGTTTAGTGGTTCGTTTGGTGGTGTGTTTGGTGGCGTGTCTTATGGTTTGTTTGATGGTGTGTTTGATGGTGTGTTTGGTGGTGTGTTTGATGGTGTGTTTGGTGGTGTGTTTGATGGTGTGTTTGGTGGTGTTCTGTGGTGTTTTTGGTGGTGTTTTTGGTGATGTGTTTGATGTTGTGTTTGATAGTGTGTTTGGTGATGTTTTTGGTGGTGTGTTTGGTGGCGTGTTTGGTGGTGTGTTTGGTGGTATGTTTAATAATGTGTTTGGTTTGTTTGGTAGTGTGTTTGATGGTATGTTTGGTGGTGTGTCTGATGATGTGTTTGGTAGTGTGTTTCATGGTCTTTAACATGGTTTGCTTGGTGTTGTGTTTGTTGGTGTTTTTGTTGGTGCGTTTGGTGGTATGTTTGATGGTGTGTTTAATGATGTGTTTAGTGGTGTGTTTGATGGTGTCTTTGATGGTGTGTTTGTTGGTGTGTCTAGTGCTGTGTTTGACTTTGTTTTTTCATAGTGTGTTTGCTTTTGTTTTTGGTGGTGTGTTTAGTGGTGTGTTTGATGGTATGTTTGATTGTGTGTAGTGGTGTGTTTTGCATTTTTTTGGACATGTGTTTTACACCTGTCACATTCCACAGTCTTTCATTTAAATGAATGTGACGTGTGTTTAGTGGTATGTTTGGTGGTGTGTTTGATGGTGTGATTTATATTGTTTGATGGTGTGTTTTTTGGTGTGTTTGATGGTGTGATTCATGGTGTGTTTGGTGGTGTTCTGTGGTGTGTTTGAGGGTGTGTTTGATGGTGTGTTTTGTGGTGTGTTTGGTGGTGAGTTTGATGTTGTGTTTGATAGTGTGTTTGGTGATGTTTTTGGTGGTAAGTTTGATGGTGTGTTTAGTGGTATGTTTAAGGGTGTGTTTGGTGGTGTGTTTGGTGGTGTGTTTGATGGTATGTTTGATGGTATGTTTGGTGGTATGTTTGATGGTGTGTTTGTTGGTGTGTTTGACTGTCTTTTTCATAGTGTGTTTTCATAGTCTGTCATTTAAATGAACGTGACGTGTGTTTAAGGGTATGTTTGATGGTGTGTTTGATGGTGTTTGATGGTGTGTGTGGTGTATTTAGTGGTGTGTTTAGTGGTGTGTTTGATGGTGTGTTTGGTGATGTGTCTGGTGGTGTGTTTTATAATGTGGTTGATGGTGTGTTTGGTGGTATGTTTAGGGGTGTGTTTGGTGGTGTGTTTCATGGTCTATTTCATGGTGTGCTTGGTGTTATGTTTGTTGGTGTTTTTGTTGGTGTGTTTGGTGGTGTGTTTGATGATGTGTTTAGTGGTGTGTTTGATGGTGTATTTGATGGTGTGTTTGGTGGTATGTTTAAGGGTGTGTTTGGTGTGTTTAATGGTGTTTTTGGTGGTATGTTTAAGGGTGTGTTTGGTGGTGTGTTTGATGGTATGTTTGGTGGTGTGTCTGGTAGTGTGTTTCATGGTCTTTTTCAAGGTTGTGCTTGGTGTTGTGTTTGATGGGGTGTTTGATCAAATGTTTGATGGTTTGTTTGGTGGTGTGTTTGATGGTGTATTTGGTGGTGTGTTTGATGTTCTGTTTGATAGTGTGTTTGGTGATATTTTTCATGGTGTGTTTGATGGTGTGTTTGGTGATGTGTTTGATACTGTGTTTGGTGATGTTTTTGGTGGTGTGTTTGATGGTTTGTTTGGTGGTATGTTTAAGGGCGTGTTTCGTGTGTTTGATTGTGTGTTTGGTGGTGTGTTTGATGGTGTGTTTGGTGGTATGTTCAATGGTGTGTTTGGTGGTGTGTTTGATGGAGTGTTTGGTGGTATGTTTAAGGGTGTGTTTGATGGTGTGTTTGACGGTATATGTGGTGGTGTTTTTGATGGTGTTTTGGGTGGTGTGTTTGATGGTGTGTTTTGTTGTGTGTTCAGTGGTATATTTGGTGGTGTGTTTGATGGTGTGTTTGGTGGTTTGTTTGGTGGTGTGTTTGATGGTGTGTTTGGTTTTTTGTTTGATTGTGTGTTTGGTGGTGTTTTTGCAGGTGTGTTTGACACCTGTCACTTTCCACAGTCTGTCATTTAAATGAAGGCGACCACCGGTGGGCTTCTGAAGTACTGTAATCCTCTTCAAGGTCACACTTGGCCACGTAGCTCTTTTCATCTGCTATTGTAGCAGCAGTAATTGAAGTCTGGTGTCAGACGTTTATCTTCTTCACTCAAACGTTTCTTTCTCCTTTTTTCTGCTTCGCTGATTCTTTTCTTCTTCTTTACTTTCATTTCTTCACGTTTCTCTTTCAGGTCTAAAAAACTACAGAATCATCATCAGTTCCACCAGTGAAATTCTAGAGCTTTTCCCTTTTTGAATAAAACACACACACACACACACACACACACACACACACACACACACACACACACACACAAGAATATGTATTCCCTATTCCCTATCCCTATTCCTTATATCTAGCCCTTATCCCATATACTTATCCCTATTTCCTATTCCCTATCCCTATCCATTATCTCTATCCCTATCACTATCATTCATTCATTTCATTCATTCATCTTCTTACCCACCTAATCCCGAATCCGGGGTTATGGGGGTCCGCTGTGCCAGCACACATAGGCTGAGAGGCTAGGGGTACACCCTGGAGAGGTCGCCAGTCCATCACAGGGCAACACATAGACAAACAACCATTCACACACACGTTCACTCCTATGGACAATCACCAATACACCTAATCTGCATGTTTTTGGACTGTGGGAGGAAACTGGAGCACCCGGAGGAAACCCACGCAAGTGCGGAGAGAACATGCAAACTCCGCACAGAAAGATCCCGGCCCGGGATTTGAACCCAACCTTCTTGTTGTGAGGCGGCTGTGCTATCCACTACGCCACCGCGCCGCCCCCCTATCACTATCATTTATCCTTATCACATTTCCCTCTCCTTTATCCCTATCCCCTATAGCTATCCCTGTTTTCTGTATTCTCTATACTTTATCTCATATCCCTTACCTCCTATTTCTTATCCTTTATCACTATCCCTATTTCCCTATTCCATATTTCTAGCCTCTATCTTCTATCGCTATCCTTTATCCTCTATCCCCTACTTCCTATTCCCTATCCTCTAGGCCCTATAAACCTTTTGACCCATGGGCCACAATGGTATCTAAAATTTGGTACAATAGTATCATGGTGTGTTTTTGTGAACAAGTAAAAATGACCATTACATGATAAGTTACATTATACAAATTTTCAGTTTCCGTGGGAACAGTGCATCAGAGTCTGGATCTGTGACTGGTTTTATTGATGTACATTATGCTTGTAACGCGTTGGTGAACACACTGAAGATAGCCGGATCCATATTGCAGTGAAGATTTATTTACAGTGGATAAAATGAAACAAAAACACAAAGACACGCAGACTAAGACGTTACATGAAAAGACTACAAAATGTATCTATACAACCTAGTTGCCAGGACGACTATGCTAAACATGGAGGCGGGGCTTCATCCACTGATGTCACAGTAGGCGGGGCTTCATCCACTGACACCAAAGTAGCTTTGTCCGCCACCTTACATAACCCCCCTATCTAAAGGGCGCCTCCTGGCACAGCCCTAGAAAACAGACAACATCAAATTAAAAAACACTTCCAAAACCAAAATACAAAAAAGACATGTAAGCTTGGGAAACAGACAGCACACTGACAAACAGGAACAGGAACAACAGGGGCTGGGACAAGGGGTGACCGGGACAGAGAGAGACAGGGATAGACAGGAGCAGGCAGGCAGCAAAAGATGGGTACCAGGTAGCAAGACAGTCGGGAAAACAGACGAAACAGAGCGAGCTAAGAAGCATAAGAGGGAGAGACACCAGAGCAGGAAGGGGAGACTGGGTAAAAAGGCACACACTCGACACACAGACAGCAAAGAAACATAGACAGAGACCAGACGAGGAACTGCAGAAAGGGATAGAGAGAAATAGGGAAAAAGAAAATACACAGTTAACAAAAGGAGACAACAAATCAACAGAAACAACAACATATCAGGGCATAGAGGATTAAATGAACAAACTAAGACACAAACATTAATAGGTGGTCCTGAGGAACCGACAAATTTTACAGTCTCTAACCTGGTCTCTCCCAGATAACTATCCATGGGCGAGACTATAGGTGCCCCAGGCGGCACCGGCAAAGCAGAAGGAGACTCTAAGGGGACTGAAGGACACTCTGAAGGGACTGAAAGGGGTGTCTGAAGGGACCGAGTGGGGCGCTAAAGAAACCAAAGAGAATGGACCAAAGAAGACACTGAAGGGACCGAAGGGGACGCTGAAGGGACCAAAGGGGACGCTGAAGGGACCAAAGGGGATGCTGAAGGGACTAAAGGGGATGCTAGACGGACCGAAGGGGACACTAAAGACGCTGAAGGGGACACTAAAGGCTCAGAAGGGGGCACTGAAAGGACAGAAGGGGACGCTGAAGGGACAGAAAGGGATGCTGAAGGGACAGAAGGGGACATTAAAGGGACCAAAGGCTCAGAAGGGGTGCTGAAGGGACAGAAGAGGATGCTGAAGAAACAGAATAGGACACTGAAGGGACAGAATGGGACACTGAAAGGACAGAAGGGGATGCTGAAGGGACAGAAAGGGAGACTGAAAGGACAGAAGGGGACTCAGTGAGCTCTGGTGAGTACGCAGATGGCCCTGTTGAAAGATAAGGTCTCTAAAGATGAAGATGTCTATGAATGCAATACATTCTCTGGCTCGATGGACAGGAACTGATCATCCTGAGGCTTGGGGCCTTACCCAGGCTCACCCGACCTGGGTGACTCTTCAGCTGGCGAGGCGGGCATGACTGAAGCTTTACATTGTCAGACCAGCATAGTGGATCTTAACTGAGGGTCTGCTACATGAGACCCGAGGCAGGGTCTCCAGTCAGGGGTAGCCTCAATCACCATGAAAGGACCGCTATAAATAGTGACACGTACGTCCTCCACAGGATCTAATTCCAGTTTCCGAGGATGGTAAAAAAACCTCCGCCAACCAATGAAAAAAGTGGCCAAGTCCCACAGGTTTCCGCCAGTATAACTCCCAAATGGCGGCTACTGCCAATAATGCCTCGTCGCACAACAGTAGTTAAAAAACTTGCATTTTGCTTTCTCAGACGGGAACTGGCGAGGGTGTGCTAAAAAATAGCTGCGACACTGTGCAATAAAGTCCGGACATTGTTCCTGGTTGCCATTAAACCTCAAAGGCAGGGCCGGATGCTCACCAGTAGGTGCAGGTGTTAGCAACTGAGCTAGTAGATCAGCCTGTGCAGATAGCGATTGCAGTGCCAGGGTATGGAGAAAGAGGGCAGCGACTAGCTGGTTAGCCTCCGTAGTATCAAATGCTTGCGCTAGCTGGGCTAACTTCGCCAACAAAAACTCCGAACTGAACGGCTTAAGTAAAGATTTCACCATGTTGCTTCCTGCTAGATCCGTGGTTGGTGGGTTATTCTGTAGCGCGTTGGTGAGCACACCGAGGAGAGCCAAATCCATATTGCAGTGAAGATTTATTTTCAGTGGAGAAAATTAAACAGAAACATGAAGACACACGAACTAAGACGTTACATGAAAAAACTAGATACAAAACGTGAATATTTGCAAAGCTATGTACAAAGGCAAGACGAAATGTGACCATAACAAAATTCACAAGATATTCAAAAATTCCAACAATCACCAAACTTCAATAACCCATAGCGGCGCGTTGCCTTAAATACTGCGTCATCGCTCTGGCAACCTAGTTGCCGGTACGACAATGCTAAACATGGAGGGGCTTTTCCCGCTATTGTCACAGTAGGTGGGGCTTTGTCCGCTGCCACCAAAGTAGGCGGGGCTTCATCCGCTGACAATGAACAAGGGGTGGACCGTGTTCCAGTGTGGACCGTGTTCCTGTGTGGACCGTGTTCTTGTGTGGACTGTGTAGACTGTGTTCCTGTGTGGACTGTGTTCCTGTGTAGACTGTGTTCTTGTGTGGACTGTGTAGACTGTGTTCCTGTGTGGACCGTGTTCCTGTATGGACTGTGTTCCTGTGTGTACCGTGTTCCTGTGTGGACCGTGTTCCTGTGTGGACCGTGTTCCTGTGTGGACTGTGTTCCTGTGTAGACTGTGGTCTTGTGTAGACTGTGTTCCTGTGTGGACTGTGTTCCTGTGTGGACTATGTTCTTGTGTTGACTGTGTTCCTGTGTAAAATGTTTTCCTGTGTAGAGTGTGTTCCTGTGTAGAGTGTGTTCCTGTGAAAACTGTGTTCCCGTGTTTCTGTGCAGAATGTTTTCCTGTGTACTATGTGCTCCTGTGTAGACTGTGTGCCTGTGTAGAATGTGTTCCTGTGTGGACCGTGCTCCTGTGTAGACTGTGTTCCTGTGTAGACTGTGTGCCTGGTGGACTGTGTTCCAGTGTAGACTGTGTCCCTGGGTAAAATGGGTTTCTTTGTAGACCGTGTTTCTTTTTAGACTGTGTGCCTGTGTAGAATGTGTTCCTGTGAGGACTGTGTTCCTGTGTAGAATGTGTTCTTTTGCATGCTATGCTCCGGTGTTCCTTTGTAGAATGTGTTCCTGTGTGGACTGTGTTCCTGTGTAAAATGTGTTCCTGTGTAGACTAAAATCCTATGTAGAATGTGTTGCTGTGTAGACTGTGTTAATGTGTAGACTGTGTTCCTGTGTAAAATGTGTTCCTGTGTAGACTAAAATCCTATGTAGAATGTGTTGCTGTGTAGACTGTGTT
>JAOTRA010109102.1:11630-24125 GCA_026260255.1 Pseudolaguvia tuberculata
AATGTGTAGAATGGGTTCCTGTATAGATTCTGTTACTTTTGTTTATGTGTAGACTGTATTACTGTGTAAATTGAATTCCTGTGTAGACTGTGTGCCTGTGTAGAATGTGTTCCTGTGTAGACTGTTCTTGTGTAGACTGTGGTCCTCTGTAGACTATGTTCCTGTGTAGAATTGGTTCTTGTGTATGTTATGCTCCTATGTTCCTGTGTAGAATGTGTTCCTGTGTAGACTGTGTTCCTGTGTGAAATGTGTTCCTGTGTTTTCAGATGCTGAATCTCGGGTGCAAAAATGCACGACTGAAGCATGTTTTCCACTGAGAAGGCAGGTGTTCATGGTCCTGGATGATCTATATGAACCACATATAAAGTGTTAAAGAGCTTAATTTTTCATTTTAATCTTTTAGATGCCTGGAGAGTCAAATATTCCAATACTAAACAGTACACCTTCATGAACGTTTTAAATGGGAAAATGAGTGCAGCAAAATCTACAGCACAAATTCCCTGTGAGCATCATTAGACCAGATGGGTTTTCAGACCACCACTTAAGAACAGTTAACCTACTATTAAAATCACTTAACAGTAAAGCGCAGTGGTTTTTTAATAACAAACAACTGAAGGTCAAAACTTCTATAGAAAGTTTAATTTATTTGGGAAAAATAGAAGGGAAAGAAGCTTGATTTCGAGTCCCTAAATCATTGATAGAAAGGCCTAAATATCAGCAACTATTGAATGGTATCACTTCTGTCTTCATTCATTCATCTTCTTAACTGCTTATTCCCGAATCCAGGGTCACGGGGGTCTGCTGCGCCTATCCCAGCACACATAGGGTGATAGGCGGGGCAGACAACCATTCACACACACATTCACTCCTATGGACAATTTAGAATCACCAATCCATCTAATCTGCATGTTTTTGGAGTGTAGGAGAAAACCGGAGTACCCAGAGGAAACACACGCAAGCACGGGGAGAACATACAAACTCCGCACAGAAAGATCCCGGCCCGGGATTTGAACCCGGGACCTTCTTTTTGTGAGGCGACTGTGTTAACCACTATACCACCGCGCCGCCCCACTTCTGTCTTTTCTTTTTAAAATACTTGAATGTACTGTTTATAATCAACTATCCCTCTTCCTCACCCAAAAAAACAGAGATTCCAACCAGTCTACCTTCAAACCAGCTCGCTCTACAGACACTGCCTTTTGACCATCACTGAAGCACTGCATGTGGCTCAAACATCCAAACTCTCATCTAAATTCATCTTTTTAGACCTTTCAGCTGTATTTCATACGGTCAACCACAAGTTCCTTGTGAACGTGTGCACCTAGACAGAAAGCATGCACAGAGACAGGAGGCGCACACAGAGACAGTAAGCATGCACAGAGCCAGTAAGCACGCACAGATGATGAACATAACCGGGCAAATGGAAACCGACAGGGGCAGAGAAAAGGACAAACCATGGAGGAGTGCAGAAACAAAGATAGCGCAAAAGACCGCAAACGAAAGCGGAACCAAAGCAGAGGCAGGCAAGGTCTGTACGGAAGTGTAGACCGGAGCCGGAACAGGGGAAGACCAGGACAGTTATAGAAACTGAGATACATAGGGGTAGTTACAAGACAGGAAATGGACAGAAACATAGATATGGCAAAAGGCACCAGCAAGACTGAGGCAGCACTGGAGAAACAGGAGGCAACACTGGCAAAGCTGAAGGCAGCGCTGGCAAAGCTGAAGGCGGCGCTGGTAAAGCTGAAGGGGCTGAAGCAATGTGGGTCGACGCAGACAAGGTGTGGCAACTCGGGGGTCATCCAAACATCTAGGCCATCCACAGGATCATTCACAGTTACAAAAGATGGCAAGAAAACCATTGAGATCCACAATAGCAAATAGTCCACATCATCATGTAGCCGCCAGTCCTACACGGCCGCTACTGCCAACAAGGCTTTCGTCACATAAAAGCAGTAATAGCAACTCACACTTGGCCTGCTCGGTGTGAAATGCATGCGAGTGTGCAATAAAATAGCGCCGACATTGTGTGACGAAAGCTAGACTCAGTTCAGTGTTACCGTCAAACATAGCAAGCAGATCAGAGCACTCCCCCGATGACGGCGTCAAAAACACCTGCGCTAGCAACTCCATGCATTGGGATAGCGACTGTAGTACCTGCCCTTGGAGACGGAGTGCAGCAATAAACTGACTAGCCTCGGAAGCAGCTAATTGCATTGATACTAACTCAGAGCTAAACGGTCTGAACGTAGATGACACCTATAGCATCCCACTGGATCCGTGGGTGGTGGATTATTCTATAAAAACTGGAAGATAGCCGGATCCATAATGCAGAAATACTTTTTTAAAGGTGACATCATCCAAACAAAAACAAAAGTGCAAGTCAAAGTGCGACACAAAGCGTAAAACAGTTATCTCGACACTTGGAAAAAAGTGAGGAAAAAAACCAAAGCTATAATTATCGAAAAACCTACTGAGTACAAGCGCATCCAAATTTACATAAACTAACACTTATTTAAACAATAACGGTAATGACACATGTGGGAGAGGCGTAGTCAGGATCCTTACAGCAAGACGATTTTGATGATCCGGACCTGTGATTTATATTCACAGTAGGAAATCTACAATTTTCTAGATGAAACTTTTGGACAGTCTGAAAAATCGGAAGAGTTCTCTATCGGCTTCCAGTAGCTGCATTCATCTGGTTCAAAACACTGATACTTGCTTACAAACGCAAGAACACCCTACCTCCAAACAGTAATCACTCTGCACATAGCACCTTGCTCCCTCAGATCCACCAACACTTTGCTCCCTCAGATCCACCAGCATTGATCGTCTTGTTCCACCTCCTAGGTCTCAAGGCCGGTTTGACTCAAGACTTTTCTCTGTTCCCGCACCAAGATGTTGGAATGAACTTCCCATCAATTTTAGAACCATTATTGTTTATCGTTACCATTATTGTTATTTATTATCGTTTTACATTTACTTATAAATGAAGTCCATGCACCGATCCTTTTGAATAAAAGCATCCATGACTTGTTTGTAAAAGTACTCATTCTCTTTCATCAATTTTAAAAGTCTCCCTGTGATTCCCTGGGATCACTATCGCCCCCTGGCACAAGGCAGGAGAACTGCATGCTTTTTTTTAATGAGCGCTCAGCACAAGAATCTGTTACACACATACAGTTGTTGATAATAAAAAAACACTCTGCATTATATATACCAGCTGAAATAATTATATTTAATTCATTTAAAAAAAAGTGTTGGAACATTATAATAGCAACATGCAGATGGACAGCAAAACGCAGTCTCACTGCATAGCACAAGCACAGCATAGTGATTGCAAAATCCATGGTGAGACTCAGCGCTAAGCGTATTTTAGTTGAAGTTAAATTAAAAAGAACGTTAACACTGAATAAATATAGCTGTAATGTCCATTGGATAAACACAATAATGTCTGCGGGCTAAATACAATAAATTTGGCAGCATTCGACAGTCTAAACAGTCAAAACAATCATCCACGCCTAGCTCTCTCTCTTTCTCTCTCCCTCTCTTTCTCTGTCTCTCTCTCAATGTCTCTCTCTCTCTCTCTCTCTCTCTCTCTCTCTCTCTCTCTCTCTGTCTGTCTCTGTCTCTCTGTGTCTGGGGCAGTGGTGGCTCAAATGGTAAAGTTGTTGATGCTGTACAATAGCTGACCCTGCGCTCTGACCCCCAACTTACTAAGCTGAGATATGCAAAGAAAATCATTTCACTATATATCAGATTAGATTATCACTCTGTATAATCATGTATGTGACAAATAAATGGCGAACCATCTCCCCAAAAAAGAAAATCCCTCTTGGGTGCAAGTCCCCTCTGTTTAATCACTTGGTGTCTTTTAAAAAAAGGTTTTTGTATCCACTGACGCTGACATCAAATATGTGAAATGTGGGCAGATAGAGCACCTTGTCCATGCCTGCTCTGAAAGGTAGAGTGTCCCCAGTGTCCCCAATCAACCGGGGCATGAATCTGCTAAACCTGCTGAAGCAATTCCCCCAGCAGCTGCAGCTCGGCCTTCTAATGAAAACCTCAGAAGCGTTGCTGCAGCAGGGCCTAGTGAGGGCGAGCCCCTGGCTCAGACTCAAACCCAGAGCTCCTCTAGTGACAAACCCCAGAAAAGCCCCGCTTGGCCAAACCAGTCCAGGAGAAGTCCTGCTAGCGCTGAACTGGGCCCCGAGTAGTCCTGCTCAATTGAACCTAGTCCAGAGAAGCCCTACTTGGCTGAACTGTAGAAGGAGAGGCCTTGCTTGGTGGGAACTGACCCTGAAAAACCGTGCAAATCGGACAAAGTCACAGTGGAATCTGGAGCAGTGCTGGAGCCGCCTGTACTGTGGGAAGTGGTACCCTAGTAGTTAAGTTGTTGGACTAATGCCAAAAAGACCGGGGTTCGATTCCCACCTCCAGCAAGCAACCACAGTGGATCCTTGAGCAAGGCCCTTAACCCACAATTGCTCTGGATAAGAGTGTCTGCCAAAATGCCAAATTGTAACTGTAACTGCTAGCAGAGACAGGCACAGGGGTGCAGATCTGTCGCCAGGGGACAAAGGAGACATTGAAATGGAAGACAATTCCCTGTTTAAAGTACTGAGTAAGAGGAAGAAAGATAGTAGAAGTAGGTAGAAGAAGTAGAGTCAGATAGTGAAGACACAATGTCTGACTCTGTCTCTAACCAGGACTCACAGGAGGAACTTTTAAGTTTTTCATAGTGCGGAAGACATAAAGGAATTTTTAATTCAAAATGGCAAAAGAACATGTCTATTGAGTTTTTCCTTGACCGTAAACAGTTTGTTCATGATATAAAACATTTTAGAAGAGCGTTTACGGATTAGGAAATATTTAGGTTGAAGAAGTTGATAACACAACAGGATAAACTCAGATGAGGAGTACTAGTGTGTGATGGTTTTTCTTTTCTTTTTTTTTTGTTTTTTAGCATCCGTTTGTGTCATCTTATTTATTTTTATGAATAACATTCAAATTGCAAGTTTTAATTTTGAGGACTTCAGGAACTTTTTTTACGACAAAAGTGTAAAGATTAGGCAGAAAATTCAGACTGCTAAGATAGTTCCACTAACTAGCTCTGATGATTTATAATGTGCTACGCTCTTAGAGAAGTTCTCTTCCATAGTAGAGACTGAATTAATTTCACTCATCTATTCTGCAAAACCATCAACTTGTATATTGGATCCAATGCCAACCCAATTCTTTAACCAAGTGGTTCCGTCTATAACAGAACCCCTACTGAAAATAGTTAATACTTCACTCAGCTGTGGGTATGTCCCTAAATAATTGAAACTAGCAGTGATAAAACCACTAATTAGGAAACCTGACCTTGACCCAAATAACGTGTCAAACTACAGGCCAAAATTGAATCTTCCTTTTATTTCCAAAATCTTAGAAAAAATAGTACCACAGCAACTATGTTTGTATCTACACCAAAATAACATTCATGAATTTTATCAATCAGGTTTTAGGCCTTATCACAGCACTGAGACGGCACTTGTCAAGGTAGTAAACAATCTGCTATTGGCCTCTAATTAGGGCTGCCTCTTCTATTGGACCTTAGTGCAGACTTCGACACTATAAATCATAACATTCTCCTAAATAGATTAGAGAAGGTAGGGGGTATAAAAGGGATGGCCCTTGCCTGGCTCAGGTCCTATTTAACAGACTGCAGATCAGTTTGTAGATTTAAATGGCGACCACTCGACATGCTCATGCCTCAATTATGGTGTTCCCCAGGACTATTTTCATTATATATGCTCTAACTCAGAAATTTAATTCGAAAACATGATGTTAGGTTCCACTGTTACACTGACAACACAAACTGTACATTTCAGCTCGACCAAATACGTAACGTCAGCTAGATAAATTTGAATTATGTGTGAATGACATTAGAAACTGGATGTTAAGCAACTTCCTGCTACTAAATCCATTAAAAAAAACAGAGGTTCGTTTATTGGGACCGCAGGTAACCAGAGATAAGTTTTCTGATCTCAGTTTAACATTAGATGGTTTGTCTGTAGCATCAAGTGCAACAGACAAAAACTTGGTTGTGATCTTAGATTCCAATAATTCATATAATGCCCGTATAGATAATATTACTAAAATAGCATTCTTTCACCTTAGGAAAATCGCTAAAATTAGGATTATTCTGCCACTAAATGATGCAGAAAAACTAGTCCATGCCTTCATCACGTCCAGGCTGGATTATTGTAACCCTCTGCCTTCTGGACGTTCAGTAAAGCTTCAGCGAGAGTCCTTACTAGGACGAAGAGATGCATGCATATCTCCCCTGTTCTATTAACACTGCATTGGCTCCCGGTGAGATTCCATATAGATTTTAAAATGCTACTTTTAATGTATAAAGCGCTAAATGGTCTCGCACCTCAGTACCTTAGTGAGCTGTTGGTGCCCTATGTTCCACCACGCCCACTTTGTTCAAAGGATGCGGGCTGTCTGTCAGTGCGAATTGTGAATAAAGTTACAGCAGGGGGCAGAGCTTTTTCAAAAAATGCCCCAAAGTTGTGGAATAGCTGTCCGAGAAAGAGGCATGGTCTCAATATTCAAGTCTATATTACAGACCCATTTATTTAATCAGGCATTTCAGTGTTAGTTCTCTGTAGACAAAGGAGCAGATCGGGGGACTCATAGATTTTGAGTATTATGGTGATCTGATATATTTCGATGCTGTCCTCCACACCTTCACCGATCACTCAGGTGTTTTTGGTGGTAGTCTGGCTACATATTGGAGATCTCTCATGTCTGTGCCTCCCTCTGGTTCTCCTCTTAGTTAGTTTTACCTGAGTCCTTTCTTGCACTGAACTTTCAGGGTCATCCAACCTCAACACCATTTATACAGTATATAACCGTTTTCTCTCCACCCTACTTCTTCTCCACCATGCTGGATCTGGAGCATCGTATATCAGCTTGGTTGTCACATTCCCAAAATGATTTTGAATGTCACCCCATTTCCAGCCACCCAGAATTGTTTACACACACATGCCCACTCATACATTAATCTGTTCAACCCAAATGAGGATGGGTTCCCTGTTGAGTCTGGTTCCTTTCAAGGTTTCTTCCTAATCCCACTCTAGAGGGCTTTCCCTTGCCACTGTCACCCCCGGCTTGCTCAGGGACATCAGAATTACAGTTCATTCTGTAAAGTTGCTTTGAGGCAATGACTGTTGTAAAAAATAATTGTTGTATAGAAATTGACTGTTGATCTTCTTGCCAGCTTATTCCCGAATCCGTGGTCACAGGCGTCTGCTGTGCCTATCCCAGCACACATAGGGCAAGAGGCAGGGGTACACCCTGGACGGGTCGCCAGTCCATCTCAGGGCACTGTTGTATAGAAAAAAAATTTTTTATTGTACTAAACTGAATTAAACTGCAGCACTGCAGAGATTTAAATTTTAGGAGGTGATTTAATTGTACAATGGATATTTTAGACAGAAATCATGCTGAACCTCATTCTGCTTCCTGTAACTTTGGGACTTGATGGAGGCCCATGATCTCTGTGATATTTGGGGAAATTTAAATAAGATACGTGGTACCACTCCATAAATAACACCCTTTCCCTGACCAGGTTGGATTGCTTTAATTGTTTTAAGCATCAACAGATTTTTTTACAGTGTTCTATTTTTCCAGTAGGTTTTAGGGGATGCTTATTTTAGAGAAACTTTTATTTTTTTATGGAATTGTTTGAAATGCAAAAAGGCAGCTTTTATCTCCCTGCAGCAGAGGTGGGATTTTACTAAATCCCAAATAAAAGTCTTTTATCAACAATACACTTGCAATGTTCCATGAGACATCGCCAGATCTTTCAAAGCTCTGGAGATAGAGACAGTGGAACTCCAGTGTTTGGAGTCCACAGGAAAACAAGGGCATATTGAAGGCCTCAAGAAGAAAAAAGCTAAAATGAATGACCTATTGAACACTACAATACAGGATGCGTTGGTCTACTCAAGCTTTAAAAGAGTTACTCAGATAGATGCTCCTACTAAGTTCTTCTTCGGTTTAGAGCAAAAGAAGGGACAGAAAATATTAATTAATGCTGTTCAAACAGAATCAGGGGATCTCGTGACAGAGCCTACTGAAATTCGCAAGCAGACAATCAGCTTCTATGCGAAGCAGCACGAGGTCAGGGACACAGGTAGTGTAGGAGAGCTTCCTCAGATATCTACCTAAGCTCACAGAACCAGTGGCCAGGGAATTGGAAAAGGAACTGACACTGGCTGAGCTCTCCAGGGCATAGTGAATGGGCATTCGCTGGGCATCAATGGTCTCCCTGTAGAGTTCTACAAGGCATTCTGGAAAACCGTAGGACAGAACGTGCTTGAGGTCCTACAAGACAACATAAAGGGTGGCCAGCTCCCATTGAGCTACAGTGAAGCCGTCCTGACGCTTGTGCTAGAAAAGGGAGACCTGACCCACCTAAAGAACTGGTGCCCAGTGTCACTACTGTGCATTGACTTTAAGCTGTTATCAAAAGCAGTAGCATCAAGACTGACAAAGGTAATGGAGCAGATTATCTATTTCAACCAGTCGTACTGTTTGCCTGGCAGGTCGATCTTCAACAATATATATATATATATATAATTCATGACATTTTGGACGTCTCCATGCTATTGGGCTTAAAGACTGGTCTGATTTTCCTATACCAAGAAAAGGCTTTTGGCCAGGTTGAACATAAATACTTGTGGCAGGTGCTGGAAAGCTTTAAGTTCAGCCCTGATGTCATAGCCATGATCAGGGTGTTTTACAGTGATATTGAGAGGGTATTGAAGGTTAATGGTGGTTTATGTGCCCCTTTTAGAGTGTACAGAGGCATTAGACAAGGATGTTTGTTATCTGGGATGCTGTACACTCTAGCAATTGAGGCTCTTTTAACTAAACTTAGAATACTTCACTCTACCTGTCAGCATTTGCAGATGACCTGGCTGTCATGGTGGGCTCCTAGTTGGATGTAAATATTTTATCTGATGTTTTAAGGGACTTTTTAATGTCAGTAAAAGTGAACTGTGGAAAGACTGAAGCAGTTTTAATTTGGGAGTGTAACAGTGAGGAGCCTACACTCCCGTGTGGCCTGGTGTGGAAGAAATGTGGTTTTAAGTAATTGAGTGTCTACCTGGGCAGTCACGAATTTTTTAATAAAAACTGAGAAGGCACTGTGGAGCACATCAATGGCAGAGTGGAAGCGGCTGAGCAGGTGGAAGCGGCTGATCCCAAGGATGTCCTACAGGAGGCAAACGCTGGTGATTAACAACCTGGCCGCGTTGTCCCTCTAGCACAAGCTAGCATGCGTGGATTAGCTGCCAAACCTGCAAGCAAACATCCAGACCCTGCTCATGGACTTCTTCTGGGATTGTATGCACTGGATTCTGCATAGCATCCTCCATCTGCCCATTGTGGAAGAGGGGCAAGGGCTGGTTCATTTCATCAGCAGAACCGCAGCCTTTTGCCTCCAATTCATCCAGATACTCCTAACTGGGCGCGCGAACCTGGTGTGGAGAACAGCAGCCAATGAGATTTTGCACATGGTTGTTGGACTGGGAATGGACAGAGCTCCATGTTTTAATGAACCCAAACATTACTGGATACTTTTACAACAGACTCTTTAAAATATGGACTCTTTTTAAAAAAAAGGACTAAGGACGGTGGTACACTACACTGGCTGCTAGAGGAACCACTGGTCAATGGGGGACGTCTAGACATCTCTGGTGCTACCACACTGTCCAGAACTCTACCCTCCTCAAAGGTCATCACACATCAGGAGCTGGTGAACGTCGCAGGGGCAGATATGTCGTGAGTGGAAGACCTCTACATGGCTGGAGGAACTTACTAACAGCAAAGGAGCATGTTCAACTGATGGACAGAGCCTGTGTCAAGGTTTTAAATAAACAGAAACGGAATATGAGGGTGGACACCCAATGGAGAAAGGAGTTTGTTTTTAATGACAATATTAAACCTGAGTGGAGGGCACCACCATTAACCAAAAAAATCTGTTGATCTCCAGTGGGGGATTTTACACGGGATTATCTATATGAGCGCTTTTATCAGCATTTTAAACTCTGATGTTTTACTCGACTGCCCGTTTTGTTCACAGAGGGAATGTAAGGGAATCCCTGAACACCACACTAGGGTGCCATCTCCTGAATTCTGAGGGGTGGACTTCCTTTTTCAGGTCAGAGGGCATGTGCGCTTTATTTAAGGAGTGCTGTCATTGGGGCACGTTGCGAAGTATTTCTTTGCTACCAAAACTTACCGGGCATCTTAAGTAGCTAATGTTGATATCACGGATCCTGACACTTTTGCACGTTTTTCTGACTCTGGGTATTGCCTATTGTCTTGGACCTGTTTGCTGTGTCCCTGTCGGTTATTTGTGATCACCTTTGTCCCGCTTCACTTATAATAAATACTATTGAGAGAACTGGCTGGCTGGAGTGTTCTGCAACATGGATTCCAACACCTCACGTCCAACATTACAGGGAAACTATTTTCATGCTTTTATCCAATGCTGCTGGTTACAGCAGCTACTGTTTATGCTTTTAAAATGTATTTTAGTTTCTTATAATGTGAATTTTACTGTTCAGCTTTTTATTCTTGTTTTTAAATACATCAGGAAGTGGATAAATGGTTCTGTAACGAGGCTTTCTCTCTCTCTCTCTCTCTCTCTCTCTCTCGCTTTCTCTCTCTCTCTCTCTCTCTCTCTCTCTCTCTCTAACTCTCTCTCTGTGTCTGTGTGTCTCTGTCTCTCTCTCTGTTTCTGTCTCTCTTCCCTCGCTCTCTCTCTCTCTCTCTCTCTCTCTCTCTTTCTCTTGCTCTCTCTTTCTCTCACTGTTCTGAGTGATAGATTGCTTTAATAAACATACAGTGGGTAATAATAATACAGTAATAATCAGACTGACAGTTGCCTTCAATCACTTTGGTTAAATCCTCTGTTGCACGCCTGCACTGCTTACAGACGCAATTACAACACACCACAACACACCACAACACACCGCAACACACTGCAACACACTGCAAAACACTACAAAACACCACAACACACTGCAAAACACCACAATATAACACAAAACAATGCAACACACCACAATGTTGGTGTTGACAGTTCTCGCTCTGCCATAGAACTCCTCCTTCATTACTGCTGTGATGTTAAAGGAATCTAACGTTTGGTATTGTGTCAGGACTCATTGGCGGTTTATTGCATCAATGGGTTACAGGTCACATTTCAAAAAAACGTGTGACGGAATGAATGAAATCGGATATAACTTATTGATAAACACACTTTCATTACTAAAGCGACGTGGTAAACTGTGGTAAAGGTCACCATCTGTCTGTCCACCAGATGTCTGTAGTAAGAAAGGCTAATACTAATAATAATTAGTAATCTGCTGCATGCTAATCGGTGATTCTTAACCTTCTTCCTGTCTCGCCATGGGTTGTTTGTTGTCCTCATGTCTCATGTCTCGCAACTGTCCTGATGTCCATGTCTCCATCTGTTGCGTCTTCAGCTTACAGCTGGTTCTTCTCCTGCAAGATTCTTCTAAATTAATCATTCATGAAGCTGCGTTTTCCTCAGCTCTGCCCGTGGCGCCAGCTGCGCTAGAAAAGTGTGTGTATGTATTACAGGAAAAAACACTCCACACACTCACACCATCAGCACTCTCATGTATCACGTTTATATCACGACTTCAGTTTAAACACTAATGAAATGTCTGATGAACCAGAATCTTCACACAGTCACTCATCTCATCACGCAAAATCTTTTTCTTCTCATTCATTCATTCATTCATTCATTCATTCATTCATTCATTCATTCATTTTCTAACCCACTGATTCCCTAATTTGGATCACGGGGCTTTGCTGGAGCTTATCCCACCCACTCACACACACACTTGCATACACTTTCACTCCTATAAGCAATATATAAGCAATATACTAATATCACCAATTATTCTAATGTGGGAGGAAACCAGAGTACCCAGAGTAAATCCACGGAAAATCAGGGAGAACATGCAAATTCCTCAAAGAAAGACCCCCATCCCAGGAATCAAACTCACTTTCTTGTTATGAAGAGACCGTGCTAATCTCTATGCTCTTACTTTAATTTTAATTTATTTCTATTTTTTAATTTGATTTCAGGGTTAAACCAATGTTGTGGGCGGAGCTGATGTCATTTGTTTCACTTTACATTAATCAGATCGGGAATAAATCTGATTTAAATCTGGTTTGTGAGTGTGTACTGTGTGTACTGTGTGTACTGTGAGCGTGTGTGTACGTGTGTGTATGTGTGTGTATATATGTACTGCGAGCGTGTGTGTACTGCGAGGGTGTGTGTACTGAAAGTGTGTGTGTGTGTACCGTGTGTGCGTGTGTGCACTGGGGTGTGTGTGTGTGTGTGTGTGTGTGTGTGTGTGTGTGTGTGTGTGTGTGTGTGTGTGTGTGTGTGTGTGT
>JAOTRA010109103.1:0-10629 GCA_026260255.1 Pseudolaguvia tuberculata
CACACACACACACACACACACACACACACACACACACACACACACACACACACACACACACACACACACGCTCACACGCTCACACATGCGTGCTCACACACACACATACACACACATGCTCACACACACATGCTCACACACGCTCTCACACACGCGTTTCTGAGCTCGTTTACTCACCCTGACGGTTTGGGTGCTGCAGTGCTGCCCCCAATCTTCCTAAATCAGTTGCAGGCTTGAAATGATTAAAGATCAAATCAAAAGGTTTTCTTCATTGTGCCCAAAAACACCCCCCCTCCTTTGGTCTCAGAGGTTTAACTAGTCTTTTTTAAGCTCATCCGCTTGGTGCGTGTGACCCTTGTCAGGAGATACACGTGCATCCTGGGTGACCACCGGAATAGTTGTGGGTGCCATGCTATCGCTGTTGACGAGGGTTCCGTATGAGAAGGAGCCGTTATAATCCGGCTGAATGGGCCAGCCTTTTTCATGGATTGTTGGAATGCCTGTGTTATAAAAAAAGAAAAGAAAATGGATATACACTATTAATTAGTGAGGCAACCAATCAGATTAGTTACAGTAACCAATCAAATGTTACAGTGTAACGTGAACACCCCGAACCCACCTAAACTTCTAATAATAACAAAAGAAGATGTATTAACCATCCCTCTGTCCTCTCTGGTACATGTGAGTTGAACGATGCGGAAGACTTTTCAATCTGCTAGCCATCGTTAGATGATGGTCACGTGACCACGACTGGTCTGTGTAGTTACTAAATTACTTATAAACCGGCGCTGTGGCATAGTGGTTAGTTACGATCGCCTCACAGCGAAAAAAGGCCCTGAGTTCAATTCCCAGGCAAGAGGTCTTTCTGTGCAGAAATTGCATGTTCTCCCTGGGCTTGTGTGGGTTTCCTCCAGGTACTCCAGTTTCCTCCCACGGTCCAAAAACATGTACATTAGGTTGATTGGTGACTCTAAATTGTCAACAGGAGTGAGTGTGAGTGGTTCTTTGTCAATGTGTGGCCCTGGGATGGACTAGCACCTATCTGAGGTGTACCTGACTCTCGTGTTATGTGCGCTGAGATAGGCTGCAGTAGATCCCAGTGAGCCCGAATTATTAGGTAATAAGCAGGTTAGACGATGAATGAACAATATCCAGCAGTAAAATTTACTTTTATTCTGAAATCTTTCAAATATAAATCTTATAGAGATTATTTATATTTCACTAGGGTCAAAAGGGGTGTTCAAGTGACTAATTCCTCCTTTTGGCTACTAAAAGTGTGCAATAATTGTGGTTATGTTAATTATGACGGCCTTAAGATACCATTCATTCATCTTCTAACTCTCTTATTCTCTAATTTAGGGTCATGGTGATCTGCTGGAGCCAATCCCAGCTCACATAGGGTGAGAGGCAGGGGTACACCCTGGACGGGTCACCAATTCATCACAGGGCCACACATACACGCTCACAGGCAAGCAACCTAATGTACATAATTTTGGAATGTGGGAGGAAACCCATGCAAACGTGGGAAGAACATGCCAACTCCACACAGAAAGACCCTCAGGAATCGAACCCTTTTGTTGTTAGCCGCCCATGCTAACCACTACACCACAGTGCTACCGAAAACCAACCAGAATGACCCAAATTCTAAAGCCTTATTATAAGCTTACAGCTGCAAATCAGGCAATAAGGAGATGGTTTTGAACGCTGGCTGGTAGTTTACTTGGTTAATAAAAGAATTTCTGATTGTCAATCAAAAGTCACAGACTGCAAATTAAAAAACCTAAAACACATCAACCTAAAATAATTCACCATACCACCAACTTGTCATGACTTAATCAAGGACAACTTCAGTTTCGACCATTAACTTTTAGCTTTTGGTAGACGCCCTTATCCGTTATCCAGAGCGACTTTATACAGCTGAGCAATTGTGGGTTAAAGGTTCTTGGAATTGGAGCTCACAGTGGCGGTTTGGTGGTGCTGGGATTTTTCTGAAATCAGTCAAACGCCTTAACCATAAATGCCACCACTTTTTTCAAAACCTTTTCTTCAAGTTTCTGGATGTCTTACACCCACCTTTCACCATATCCATGGTCACGTATGGCTCAAAGGCTTTGGCTTTCTTCTTGTTCTTGGTGATGAGGAAGACGCCGAGGAAGCACACGGCACATCTATAGAAAGAGACATACTTTATTTCATGATGTGGTGTCCTGATACCACCGAAGTCATCTTAATTTAGAAAAATATGCCCAGGAACACTTAGATTAAAACAATGCAATTAAAAAAAGTTGTCAGTCATAGGGCTCTGCTAGAGCCTATCCCAGAACACATAGGGCAAAAGGCCAGTCCATCGCAGGGTCACACTTGGACAAACAATCACACACATTCACTCCTGTGGGCAATTTAGAAATCAATAATCAACCTAATGTACATGTATTCCTAATGTCTGAGGAAACCAGAGTACCCAGAGAAAAACCCACGCAAGAGCAGGGAGAACATGCCATACAGAAAGACCCCCGGCAACGGGATTCGAATCCGGGACCTTTTCGCTAGAAGCGGACCAGGCTAATCACAATGCCATCATGCCACCCTGATGAATTCATGATAAATCACATGATTTAGTCCTGAATAAAAATAGGGATAGAACTAACTAACTAACTAACTAACTAACTAACTAACTAACTAAGGCTGAAAAGAAAGTGTGAATAAACCTTTTTTATTAGTAAGAGGGAAATAAAAAAGAAGATAACTTGGACATCATATCAAACTCACCCTAATAAGAACATGCAGATGTGCAGGACATCCTCTTGGTTGAATTCCAGGTAAAATATGGCTCCTAGATCAAAACGATACACAAAATAATTATAAAAAGAAAAAAAATATCACAGACTAGGATCCAGAATAGTGCGGTGTAAACAGTGTATGTGTGTGTTACCTGCTACAACAGCAAACACGGTGGAGAAGATGTAGTTAACGCAAGCGATGAGAGAGGAATCGTACAGACAGGATGCCTGAGCTAGAAATCTGAAGGAATAAAGAAGTTTATGAAGGACTGCTCGATCCTGAAATACTTTCTCAAACACACACACGCGCACACACACACACGCACGCACGCACGCAGAATTAAAGTGTCTCCACCTGGATGTACTAAGCATGAGATCTGCAGTTGGTCAGGTTTAGTTTTAGCGACAGTATGTGATCAGGTCGCCAGTCCATCACAGAGCCACACGTACACAAACAACCACTCACAGAACTATCACCTATGGGCACTTTACAATCACCAATCAACCTAATGTTTTTAGACTGTGGAAGAAAACCAGAGTACCCAGAGAAAACCCATGCAAGCGTGGGGAGAATGTGCACAGAAAGACCTCCGGCCGGGGATTCGAACCAGAGACCTTTTTGTTGTAAGATGAAAAAGAAAGACAAATGGTGAGACAAAAAGAGACAATAGAGAGACAGTGAGTGAGTGAGAGAGAGACAGAGAAAAAGATTTGTGTAATTTATTGTACTGCAGAAAGAGAGTGTGTGTAAAGAGACTGTGAGTGAGACACAGTGAGTGTGTGTGACAGAGATAGAGTTAGATAGCGAGAAAGAGATGGAAAGACAAAGAGAGGGAGAGGGATAGACACTCACGACGCCTGGAAGAAGATGGTGGTCACCATGCAAACAAACATGACGTAGAAAATGGGATAGGAGAGCTGGAGGGAGCCCTGAATACTGAGAACCACCATTCCAGCCACTGCCTTCACGGTGATGACCGTCACGGAACCTGAGAGGTGAGACCACACAGAACTACAGCTATTAATAAACCTCCAGTCATTCTAAAGACAAACTTCATTAAAAGAGATTAACAACAACAATTCACTCATTCATTCTTCTTCTATTAGGAATTATTCCCTAATTCAGGGTCACGGGGGTGTGCTGGATCCTAACCCAGTGCACATAAGGTGAGAGGCAGGATTCCCAGTCTATCGCAGGCCCCCCCCCCCACACATCACCTAATGTATATGTTTTATGGACAGTGGGAGGAAACCAGAGTATCCAGAGGAAACCCACGCAAGCACAGGGAGAACATGTGATAAAATAAAAATGTCCTTTACCCAGCAGTGCCACCAGCAGCAGGATGAGGATGAGGAAGTTTGCATTGCGCTGTTTGTAAAAATACAGCACCAGGCAGAAGGTGATAATTTCCAATAGCTAGGAAAGAGAATGTGAGGAGTTAACACAAAGTAAACAACACCACCACCACAAACACTACTACCACCACCACTGCTGCTTGAGCTTAAATATAGTCTCACCAGGTACAGCAGAACGGGCCAGCCAATCAGGTGCTTCACAATATTCTCAGCGTTTAGTTGCTCGTGAGAATTTGGTCCGAAAGTGACAAAAAGGTATGTGCCTGCCACAGTCAAGACACAACCGAGGAACGATAAAATGTAGCGCTCTAAAAAATAAAGAAATAAATTATTCATAAAACAATGTGTAGAATACACTATATTGCCAGACGTTTTTAATCACCTGACCATTGGATCTGTATGTGGTTTCTCTTTGAACTGTTTCTAGCCCACAGTTGCTCTAGAATGTTTGTTGTAGGTTGTAGCATTACATTATACCTTCACTGGAACTAAGAGACTCCATCACTGTTCCAGAATGACAATGATCCTGAGCACAAAACCCCTGAACTCCATCAAATGCTGGGTTATTATTAGAGTGAAAAAACACACGTGTTTGGCACAGAAAAAAAAACGCTTTGGGATGAACTGGAATGGCGACTGACCCTCCCCAGACCTGCAATTAGTGTCTGATCTCATTAATACTGTTGGAGCTGAAGAGATATCTCACATTCAAGCCTCACAGTGGACTGGAAAGTCTTACCAGAAGACTTGAGTTTCATCCAATGGCTGTTGAAATGCTGCAAGTGTTTCTGATGATCGGGTGACCAAAAACTTTTGGCAATATAATGCATTACGAGTAACCAACCAGCTTAAAATTAATTAAATGTTTGTGTGTGATAATTGCTCTAGAAATCAGTAGAAAATTACTTACTTAGAAACTCCTTTGGCTTCCATTTTTCTCTCAGATATAAAAATCCTAAAATACAGCTGGCTGTAAAGAAAAAAAAACATATGATATATTTGGAAGAGTAGATTGTATAATGTTCATGCATTTGATGGAGGCTGTTATACATCAGCATTTTTCCGACTATAGGGTACACAGGATTATAAGGTCCATCAAGCAGTGGTGTAGAGGGAATTTTTTAAATAAGTATTTGCGCCGCATGTCGATGTATGTAACAGTTACAGCCTGAACCAGGGCTGATTCCAGGGCTGAACCAGGAGTGATTCCAGGACTAAACCCAGGGCTGAACCAGGAGTGACTCCAGGGCTGAACCCAGGGCTGAACCAGGAGTGATTCCAGGACTAAACCCAGGACTGAACCAAGAGTGATTCCAGGACTAAACCCAGGACTGAACCAAGAGTGATTCCAGGACTAAACCAGGATTGAACCAAGAGTGATTCCAGGACTAAACCCAGGACTGAACCCAGGACTGAACCAGGAGTGATTCCAGGACTAAACCCAGGACTGAACCAGGAGTGATTCCAGGACTAAACCCAGGACTGAACCAGGTGTGATTCCAGGACTAAACGCAGGACTGAACCAAGAGTGATTCCAGGACTAAACCCAGGACTGATTCCAGGACTAAACCCAGGACTGATTCCAGGACTGAACTAGGACTAATTCCAGGACTGAACCAGGACTAATCTTGGAGTTGAGAGAGAGAGCCTGTGGAGCAGGTTCGATCGGGCGACGGCTGCATTAAGCCCCATGGAGCGCGGCGGTCTATGCCTGTATTTTCACCTACGGTCACAAACGTCATACTAAAACACTGACAGATATTTGAGCAGCTTTTACCACATAAACCTTCGAGTTTTCTTCATCACTTCCTCATCAGACACCAGCTTAAAAAGAATTTGTTTCATTTTATTTATCTACTATAACTAAGTTAAACAGATATAATAATAATAATAGTAATAATAACATTGACAGATTTCTGAGCAGCTTGTACTACTGAAAATTAGTTCAAAATTAGTACATGTGGAATTACAACTTCCATCGATCTTATCCTATATTCAACTACGCAATCCAACGTTAAGGGCCTTGCTCAGGGGCCCATCAATGGCACATTGGTGTCACTAGAATCGGTAGCCTAGTGGTTAAGGTGTAGGACTAATACCAGAAAGACCGTGGTTCGATTCCCACCTCCACCAAGCAAACACTGTGGGTCCTTGAGCAAGGCCCTTAACCCACAAGTGCTCAGTTGTTTAAAAAAAAAAAAAAAAAAAAAAAAAAAAAAAAGAGACCAAATATCTGGATAAGAGCATCTGCCAAATGCCAAAACTGAAACTAGAAATACAAGCCACCGTCTTCTATTCATCAGTTCAACTCTTTAACGACCAACTTTCCATATATAACCCATTTTTTGAGCTAGATGCATTATTTGTTAATTATTCGTTATAAGTTCAGGTAAAAATTTTTTGACTAACTGAGACAGAGATTGGAGTAAAACGTGCCTATGAGAGCAACGCCGCTGAGGGGGGCGATGAGAGAGAGGGGGGCGAATGCGTAGGAGGCAAACAGGGAACATTCTCCGATCAGCAGCAGCAGAAGTCCACTCCACCAGGTTTTTGTGCAGTAGTATGGCCTTGAATCTTTTGTGCCCGCCAACACCACGTGACTTTGTTTCTGCATGTACAGTATATATGCATGTGAGAGAGAGAGAGAGAGAGAGAGAGAGAGAGAGAGAGAGAGAGGTATTTTACTATAAAATCCTGCACTAGCTGCAGTAAATGCATCATACTTTAGGTAGACGCCCTTCCCCAGAGCTCCTAACATTTATCGCTTTTTTTTATGAATGGGCAATTAGGGATTAAGGGTCTTCCTCAGAGGCCCACAGTGGTAGCTTGGTGGTACTGGGAATCAGACACCAGGTCTTTCTGGTACCAGTCCAACATCGTAACCATCCAGCCACCCGTTCCCACCCTTTCCAATATAATATCCTACATAGATATGGAATCAAATTCAGTGGAATAAAGACAGAGAGTAAGAGAAAGAGAGGGAGAGACATAGTGAATAAGCAAGAGAAAGAGCAAAATAGGCTAAGAGAGAGAGAGAGAGAGAGATAGTGGGAGAGAGAGAGCAACAACTCAAGCCTGAAGAAGGATTAACCGCGCCCACCCAACACAATCACATCATCCAGAACTATCCATATATTTAAAATAAAAAGCAATAAATAAATAAAAAGTATGAAATATTTATAAATTAAACTGCAGACTGTGAATGTCTTCTCATCTTCATCTTTCTGTGCGGGCATCCGGGTTAATCCGGTTTCCTCCCACAGTCTAAATACATATGTATGTTAGGTTAAGAGGTGAGAAGTCGCCTGGGGACCAATACAGCCTTAATCAATATGGAATAAATAAATACAAATCTATAACACCAATAAGGGGGTGTGGTCACACATGCAGGGTAGGCTCCAACAGACCCACGTGATCATGAATTAGGGAATAACCGGGTTTAAAAGATGTATGAATGACTCAATGAATGTTTAATTTAATTGATTTTTTTAACTAATGACCTGTTATTTTTAACATTCTAAATATAATCTATTTTTAATTAGGGAGTAGTTTTGACTGGAATAATTGTGCAAGTCCGCTAGAAAAACACACTCCCGCAATGACGTCATCGGGCGGTGCCTCGATATTCTCTTCATTCCTGTTAAATAACTACTTGAGGAACTGTTGGCTATTTTTGACAGATGACGTCACCCGATTTCCACCCACCTGTATGTTCACCGAGATGCTGATGAGCAGATTCCCGATAATAGCCAGCAACGTACCGATAAGGTTGTCCTGTGTGTACAGTATCATATATAAGCACTGCAAACATTATTTGCACAAATTTGAACGCTAATTATTTCATTCATAATAGTAGAAATTAATTAATATAAAACAACTTTATTTAAGTTACGTCATGACATATACTTTACATAATGTCTTGATCCAGTGGTACAATAATGCTATAACTAACCTAGCTACTAAAACAGAATTAAAATTTTGCTAATGGATGAATTAATTAATGAATGAATGAATAAGTAAGTAAACTTAAATAAATTAACGTAAACAATACTCACAGTGTAAGAGGGCGGCCCCTGCGCAGGGTTCACGTTTCCGGTTTGAACCGGACTCACACCAGCCATAGTTATTATTATTATTATTTTTCTCGGTACAGTCACTCAGTCACCCCTTATTTGTTTTCCTCTTTGTTGAGATGGCTCCTCGAACAGGATCCCTTAAATGTTCAACTTTCAGGCCATTATTTCAGAAAATCCAGGTCACTCTCGGTGGATCTCGCCATGAACTATTAACACTTCCGCTTCCGGTTATACTTGTTGTCAGACCAGGAGGAGTTCCGGTTTATCAAATTTTTCTTAATTCTTTTTATTATTTATCTTTAACTCTAACAAACAATAAACAGGTATTTTTTATTTAAATATCATTGTCTTTATATTTATAGAGAAAAGAGCAACTTAAAATGGTAGAACGAAGCTATAAACATTAATATTTCGCTTTATGTAATAAATAATTATAGTTTTTTTAATTTACAAACGTTGGGATTAAAGATTCATTTTTTAGATATAACATTTAGTAATAATGGTAATATAAATGCAGCTATTTTGAGAAATACACTAGAGGGCAGCAAATCCCTCTATTCGACGACTCCTTTGAGACCATTAATTCATGTATTTATTCATTCATTCTTTCATTTTCTTACACGCTTATTCCCTAGTTTGGTATCACAGGGGTATGCTGTTGCCTATGTGCGCTGGCACATAGTGCGAAAGGCAGGGGTACACCCTGGACAGGTCCACCACATGCTAAATTTATTGCTTTCTAATACATTAAAGATTAGAAAGTTTATTATTCATTCAATCATACCCGCTTATTCCCTAAGCGCACATAGTTCAAGAGGTGGGGGTACTCCCTGGACGGGTCGCCAGTCCATCTCAGGGCAACAGGTAGACAAACAACCATTCACACACACATTCACTCATATGGACAATTTAGAATCACCAATCGACCTAATCTGCATGTTTCTGGACTGTGGGAGGAAACCGGAGTACCCTGAGGAAACCCATTCACCAAAACATACAAACTCCGCACAGAAAAACCCCTGGCCTGGGAATGGAACCCGGAACCATCTTGTTGTGAGGCGTCTGTGTTAATCACTACCCCAAAAATAACAGCTTTTCTTTATGCAAATCATCTGCTATCAATGAATGTTAGACCAATTAGAATAGAGGTTTTAATACAACTACAAAACCAGCAGAAGCTACACAGTCCAGAGGTGGACTGGTTGCCAATAACTATTAAAAGTGACTATTTTTGTCTTGACCTAATAAAACCGCCTTTACATAACCGAACCTGTCATTATTTTTTTTACTCATTGACATGCATTCCATTGTGTTGGGATGCCACATGGGTCCTTAAGACATCCGTGCGTCACAAAAACGTAAGCTCACGCGCAAGCCAGAGGCAGGGGTGTGTATGCGTGTGCGTGTGCGTGTATGCACCTGTATGACTTAAATAGACACCAAGGTAAGGCTAGACTGTTTTATTCCATGAATAGTGCATCACTTGCAAAGACAATTAGTTTAAACAAACTTCAGACGATTAGCTACGTATATCAGGGTTTTTTTTACGCTAGCAGTCCAACACTGGGCAACACCTCGACCAGTGTCCCAACGAACAAGATCTTCAAGATATAAGATGTTTATTAGCTGATTTTTTGCCTTGTGTTGTGAGCTATCATTTTAAGTTAAACTCCAGTATTCACTATTATTTGGTCACCTGACCAAACTGTCAAAGTCAATCGATGGTCTAGAATGTTTCGGTTGTAGCATTTACCCCTGCCTCTCGCCCAATGTGCGCTGGGATAGCAAAAACCCTGTGACCCCAAATTAGGGAATAAGCTAATTTTGTTAGAAGATGAATGAATGAATGAATGCATGAATAAATGATTAAAAATATGTGCTGGCATTTTGAGAGTCGAAACAGATTAAGGATTTCATTGTAAATGTTTTCAATGGAAGAAAAAAATTAATTTGATGTGTGAGTAAACTATAAGGGCTCGGCCCACGGTACGAAATTCAGCTCATAGGTGAAGGTTGTTCCACTGTACTGGTTGCTAATAAAAACATTATTGTTTTTTTCCTCTGCAGATTTTCTCGTTTTTATTTCATTCCTCTATTAAGAAATATGCGATGACGTGACGTGAATCTTTAGTTTTAGCTGATATTTAATCTTCCTTCCCCATCTGTTAGTCAGTCATGCTATTTCCTGCTTCTGTTCAAACACAACAACAATAATGATCAAGTGAGAAAAGCCGGTGGTTCACTTATCGGTAGCCAGGAATTGGATTCTAAGCAAAATATTGTGAGGGCTTGAAATTGTGGGTTCAACTCGCCACTAATCACTACCACTACTCAGATTGGCCCATTCATTCATTCATCTTCTTACCCGCTTATTCCCGAATCCGGGGTCACGGGGGTCTGCTGCGCCTATCCCAGCA
>JAOTRA010109141.1:0-10626 GCA_026260255.1 Pseudolaguvia tuberculata
TATAGGCTCTAGCAGAAAAGTAGAGATAATCATTTTACCCAGCCTTATTGTGCTCTTCACTTTAAGTGTAAAACTTATGAATCAAAGAATTAATGCTGTGTAGAAGCATACTCTGTTTCATGCACGGAGATCACAATGTGTCAATGCTTGCTACTGCATCCCCTGATATAATGGCCTCCATTCCACATGGCCTCTAATTTTAGTTCAGTCAGAAGTTCAGTAGTTTGGTTCAGTAAGATATTTGAGCCATATCCTGTGGTAAAGCTCCTCGTCCATGACAAACGTGTGTAGTAAGGAAAATTGATTTAAATTGAGTGGATGTTGATTAGTCTTAAAAGCAAGACATTAAATGTTCTTTTCTCTCACTTTTTAAGCAATTATTTTTTCCTGTCATGGTTGCGGAGGATCTGAGGTATGTATTTTTTTTCTGCCTGCAGCGCTTTCAGCCTCACCATCAGCCTCAAGAAGACCAACATCATGAGTCAGAATGTCAGCAGCATAACCAGCATCCGAAAAGATAACCACACTCTGGAGGGGGTGGAGGAATTCACCTACCTGAGCTCAACCATCAGCAGCAACCTGTCACTTGACAAACCAATCGGAAATGGGTGTGGGAAAACACCATGCTGACCATCAACACCAAGATGCATGTCTACCAGGTCTGCGTCCTCAGCACCCTCTTGTGTGGAAGCGAGACATGGACCCTGTAAGCTTGCCAGGAACACAGACTCAACATGTCAGACTTAGCATGTTTGCCCTGCTCACCCAGTACCGCCTTTGCTCGGCCACATTCACCCAATGGTTGATGGAGGGCTCCCCTAAAAACATCTTCTACATTGAACTGGACTTTCGCACCAGACCAGTAGGAAAGCCAGCACTGTGCTACAAAGACGTCTGCAAGCGTGATATGAAAGCCTGCGACATCATCCCCACAACATGGGAATCTGCAGCAGCAGATCGCAGTGGCTGGAGGCAGACCGTCGGTGTGGGTGTGAAGAATGGCAAACAAAAGCGACACCTACAGTGGGCAGAGAGGAGAGAGCGCAGAAAAAACACTGAAAAAAACGCTATCAGACGCCTCCTTCATTTGCCAACACTGCAACAGGAGCTGCAGATCCAAAATTAGGCTCTACAGCCCCCAAAGACACTGCTGTCAAGACCCAGAGCAATCAAACCGGACGAACGCAACAGTCTCCTGAGATTGAGGACGTCATAGTAATAAATAAAAATATAAAATAAATGTTGTATTTGTCTGTACCAGTTTTCACATATGTTATTTTGGTTTGATAAATTTGCTTGTTTGCTAGTTTTCTTTTAATCAGCAAAACTAAGAGTTCAACTGAAGAACACAGTATTGTTGGTATTTCTGATTTTTTCTAGCTACGATATAAGACGTTTGAAAGCGAAATTGCTAGCAAAACCAAAACTCCTCTGCTGAAATAACCTAATATCTACGAGCTACAAGCTAGGGTTACTGGCTTTTTACTACAAGGCAATTCTCTCTACTTTGACCATTCTATAGAAAGCTTGAAAATCATCTGGACCACACTCTCCCCTTCTTACACTGAGCCATATTATTTCTTGCCTCATACATTCCTTACTAGTTAAAAATCTATGCCTCAGTGCATGTATTTGGAATTGTGTTAAGTGGCAGTATGCTGTGACTCTCTGTCCCTCTTAGTTTCAATGCAAGACTTTTGAGTGAGGTTTAGATGGAAAATAAAATGTTTTTGCAGTCATCCATATCAAGTTAGCACAAATGAGTGAAGCATTTTTATTGAAATAATCAACAAGAGAGAAAAAACTGCTCTGTATTTTTGTTGGACACACATAATCACACCCACAAACAAACTCACAACTTTTCAGGAAAAGGTGCAAAGTAGGAGGTGTCTGTTCACAGACTTCTATAGTAATTACAAATGCCTGAGAACGCAATTCTGAAAAAAAAAAATCTTATTATAACCGAAGGGTCCAGTATTAAAAATTGAGATACTTTAATCCAAACACTGCAAAGTAAAGCCTTTTATGTCAAACTCGACAAAGTGATGTTCAAAGAAATGATGATTATATGATGTGATTTTCAAGGAAAGCTTTGCCTACTTGACATCAATATAATTGATCAACTCATTTCTCGCAAGAATTCAATACTTCTTATTTGTGCTCCAAAGTTTCTGCTTAGTTTTGCTAGCAGGTCGCAGACACTGAACAAATGTCACTTCAAAAGAAAACCTGCCTTATCAAACTCAGAGCAGCTTTTATGTCTTACATCCTGAATATTTACCCCCACCCAGCCTGTCACTTTAATAGCAGGAATCAGAAAAATTCACATACAGACACACACTGAGCAGACACAATATAGAGACAGGTGCACAATCATTACTTCTTCTTTCATGGGCAGACCGAACACAATGGAATATAAGAAAAGGCTTCTGTAATACCATTTTTATATCATAACAACTATTTTTTTTTGTGCTCAAATTGAATAATGAATAAATACAAATATGTTTTATAAAATAAATGGTAGTAAACTGAGGTTTTTGGATGCCCTGCTAACAAGATTTAGAGGGTATTATGTTCAGGCATGCATCACAGCTTACAGAATCTTACAGAATGCAGCCCAACAGTAGCAGGTGCTGGTCAATTCCATTCAAGAAGTGAAACTTCTAATGTACACTGCCTGGCCAAAAAAGTCCCCACCTGGATTTAACTAAGCATAAGATCTGGGATTGCAGTCTGCGGTCTACCTGAATATACTGAATGACCGGGTTACTGGTGGCACAGGCATATTCGCAGATAACAATGCCAGGATTCATCAAATTGTGGTTCAAGGAGCAGGAGACATGGAATGGCCATGACAGAGTCCGGACTTGAACCCCATAAAGAACATGTGAAGACTTTGTGCAGCAGTCAGACTGGAGTGGACTGCAGTTGGGGTCAGTGCTTCAAGAACCACTTTGCACAGAGGTATGCAATACATTCAGTTGTTGCATTCCTTGTATAAAGCCATTCTTGAACAACAGAGCGTTACGCCTGAGCTGAAGACAAAGTAGACTGGACTCCTACTGAGTGGTCCAAAGTTATGTTGTCTGATGAAAGTACATTTTGCATTTTGAATTTAGGGTCCCAGAGTCTGGAGAAAGAGAGGAGAGGCACAGAATCCACGTTGCTATGTTTCCATAGTCAGTGATGGTTTCGGGTGATCTGTATGACCACCTATCCATGGTGTATTGTGAAGAGGAAGATGCGATATGCCAGCCTCAACAATGTAGAAGAGCTGAAGGCCACTATCAAATCAACCTGGGCTCTCATAACACCTGAGTTGTGCCACAGACTGTTCTGCTCCATGTCACACTGCATTGCTGCAGTAATTCCGGCCAAAGGAGTGCTTTACATGCTATACTTTTCATTATTTTCAGAAAATAAACACTTGAATTATATCAGTCTGTGTGGAAGTTTTTAAGAAGTTTCACTTCTTAAATGACCAGCACCTGTACATGTAAAGGGAATTTACTTCAATGAAGTAAGGCTACTAGGTGTTTTTTTATGATATGATAATAAAGGTGTACTGGGACATATTGTGAGCAGTACGGTGGCTTACTGGTTACCACTTTTGTCACGCATACAGCTCTGGAGCCATGGAGAGTCTTCCACAACACATTTATTGTTATACTTACAAAGATGGGGAACTTTCACAGTTTGTAGTATAGGGACGTACCGGCACTACATGCAGAGCACACCTAGCCAGGGTTCCTCTGAGGTGAACCAACTTGCTTGGTCTTATGGAAATCAGTGACCCAGGGTCAACAACAGTCACCATACAAGACTCTAGAGGAAATTATAAAACCTGGTAAATGCATTTGGAAAAGCCCAACCAGCAGTAAAATCCCATTTGTCAGGGCTAATCCTCACCCCCATGACTAAAACTCAACCGGGTAAGGTGGTGTAACAACATGTTCCTTTGCACAGCTTGACACTGAACTACGAGTAGCCATCATCAAAATAATTGAGGAAGCAAACATTGCATGCAAAGACAGGGACAGCCCAAGGGAGAGGAATTTGATTTCAAAGTCAAACCGTTGAAAAGTCCTGTACCCTAGAATGATCGAGACATGAAAGGATCCATGAAAGAGTCATTTGGGTTTAGCCACAAACCAATCCTGGCGACTTGTCAGCATGTGCATCCTGTAAAGAGCCCAGTTCAGCCTCCTCCCCCCACCTGTCCCCGCCTTTACAATGAAGTAGGGGCTGCCAAGTGGCAGCTTGGTGGTCTGGGAATTGAACCCTCCATAATCAGCAGGCCAACATTTTCACCACAAACCAAACTAAGATATTTTAAATTGTAATACAGAAATTTACATTTGGTCTGAAGTGTTTCCTTGAGGTGTTGATTAGTTTACAAATAGTTATGTAGACTCTTTAAAATAACAAAAGTATTTTGCATTATGATTATGATGTTAGTGGTTTGGTTTAAAATTTGACTACAATGGAACTTGTTCTCCCCTTCACTGACAGAGGTCGCCATCGGCCGAGTTCTGATGGACTGTTCTCACTTCCGGGTTATAAGTAATGTTATCTAACTACTTACCAAGCATGTTCATGTTGTTCATGCTCTTGTAGTGTTTTTTTTGTGTTTTTTTTTTATTATGCCTTTTTTGTCTACCTTTTCAGGTTATAACATTACGGACTTATTCATTACGGACATTAGGAATCTCAGATTATGTTACGTTTGTTCATTCATGGACATCATTGTTATACACTTTATGCACAGTGTGCTATGCTACCTTGGTTTATCACACTTTCTGTTGAGTGATTTATTGACTGTATTACTGGTTCTGCCTTTGACTGTTTATCTCTGTGGAACCTAATAAAACACAAAACTGCATTATGGATCAGCCTATGCTTCAATCGTCCCACTGACACCAAGCTCAACATGAAAACTGGATTGTGCTCTCTCTCTCTTTTAAACTGAATGGACAGAGATGAAATGGGGAGAACAGGGTTGAGAATGGAAAGGACCCATGCCAGAGTGCAGCGCCTTATGTGAGTGCCAGTGCCTTAAACATGTACACCCCCAGCCAATTTTAAGATTTTTTTAGAAGAATTAAAAGAATGTTTTTAATTCATAATGCTAAGAAGTTCTAAAGTTTTATAGTCAAATATAAGATAAGTGATTTTGAAAAGCTTGCCTAAATTTTTATTGTTATTTTTTAAATAATTAATTCAATAATTATTTTAATATCCTAGAGGGACTATTTTATGTATTGTGTAAAACAACAACAATTCTGCTAAATCCATTAATTAATAGTATGTGTTCATTTATTTATTTATTTTTTTCTGGAGGCTAATCATTTGAGAATTGGCCATGAAATGGACTATGCTTTATGAGATACAAGATTTTAGCATTGTGAGGAACTTAAATGCTGACAGTCCTCATAAGCTGCATCTCTGGGAATATGGAGGACACCATCTGAAAGTCATTCAGTTCTCCAGGGCTGTTATCAAGCAGATTGTACTAAACACCCAGCAGAATCTACAACCCCCACTAAGCTTTTCCTCCCTCTACCCAGCCAGAGTGCTCTGTTTGTTATTTTCTCATCTCTCAGTTAATTAGGTAAATTAGTAAAGGTTACTGGGTTTTTTTCTTTCTGTGAATTCATTAGAGTAGCAACTGTGTGACTGTAACCAGAAATTGCTGAAGGGACTGAGTGGGTTTATTGGCATACACACTGTTCAGTTCGTTGACATTATAAAAAGTAAATGAACAACAACTTTTAAAAACTATACGCCCTCATCTCTAGATGATTCTAACTTAAAGACAATAAACAGTTTTGTTACAAAACTGGCCATGTTTGTTTTCCTGGTGGAGCTGGTTTGGTTTCCTGGTTAATATGTAAGGCCCTTCAATTTTAAATAATTATTCAAATTAAGTTTGTTACATCATACTTTATGTTAACTGTGGACCAATAATTGAGTTTCAAGTCAAACTGGGTCGTATCACAGGGCGGATTTTTTAGGGTTCATAAAAGCAGCTCAATCAGAAGAGTTTTTTTTTTACTTGTATAATGTATAATAGCTATCACCAACAATCTTCATGTACCTCAAGCTTTAAGGATAATCATAAGTTAGTTTAGTGCTCGTTGGAGTGTTAGATAAAGCTTGTGTGTTAGCCGCTTGTGATCAGAGTCTGGCCAGGTTTCCTGCTCTCCGTGATTTTGATCAAATTTTTCATCACCATCTGCAATGTATTTTATAAAGTTAATCAACTTTTGAATCATTACCATCAGACAGTTGTATCAGCTTTCCCTCAATTTTTGCTTACTGCCCTATTACAGCAAGTTTCAAGTATATGGCTTTGCTTTATGTAATATTTTCTTAGAAGCATATGCAAGCCCTCATGATTAAGCCTAACTAGGTCAAACTTTTTACAGCAGCCAGCTAAGGGGAGTCTTTGTAAATATTCGGTTGTATTTTACTAACTATGTTAGTAAAAAGGCTGTAGGGCAAAATGGAAGAGTCAGTGACAGTTTCTTCCAGATATCATTAGTCTAAAAAACCAAGGTAGACATATCAAGCAAAGACAAATTGATCCTCTGTCTACAACCCTTCCTCTATTTCAGTCCCTGACACACAGGTGGCCCAAGGATTGCAAGAGTTTTCTTTAAAGTCTATAAATCTATATTATGAGGTGTCTTTTAAATTAATTTTCTCCTGGGAACATGAATCACATGACAGACTCTAACCTTGCCATATATCTGACACTTTGTATGCACATTTCACCAAGATGGATTAAAATTAGTTCCCACTGCCTAAATTATTGACAGCGCCCTGGTTTCTTCGGCCATGTCCGCGAATTCATTTCTGGAGACAAAAGAAAGACTAAATGAAGAGCAAAATAAGTAAGTTAGAAACATAACTGTGTGTTGGGGAGGGGGGGGGTGACAAAAAGGTGAAAAAGAGCAAAAGAGAAATTTACAATGAAAGATTTTAATTTGCCTCAAAACTGTAAAAAGTATATTGAGGCTCTAAGGAACATATGTCTTGTTGATTAATAATTATCCAAAGTTTGCAGGTCTGTGAATGTGAAAATCGTTCAGGATAGTGTTCAGTAATCGGAGTTCATTTATTCTGAATAAAAATTTGGTAGGCTGTAAATTTTTGATGAGAGCATTTATTATTAAAGTGATCCCTATAAAAGTTTAACATTCTAATCATATTAACAGAATTGAAATGTGAGGATACTTTTTCCTTTTCTCTGCAATAAGGTGTCATTTTATTTTTGTTTATCTATGGTGTGCCTTTTTTCCAATTTAACATGAAATGCTCCTTTTATGAAAATGAAGTTCAAGCTGAAAGAATATAAATATTTAATGAAAACCCAAAGCTAATTGAGAGACACAACAAATTGAACTTTTATAGGGAATGTATACACAAAGGGGACTGTAGAGATTGTTTGGACCTTAATTCTTGTCCTCTATTTACAGAGTTGCTTTTTAATGATCAGAACAGTGGTGGCTTAGTGAAGTGGAAGTGGTGGCTTAGTGGTTAAGGTACCAGACCAGGTTTCAATTCCCATGCAACACCAAGCCATCACTGTGGGTCCCTGAGGAAGGTCTTAACCCCCAATTGCTCAGTTGTAAGTCACTCTGGATAAGGGTGTCTGTCAAATGCTGTAATTGTAGTAAATATGATGTTATATTTTGAATTGCTAGATTAAGCCTGCCAATTAAACAAGCCATCATTTTATCAGAACAGTATTAAAAAGTATTGCAGCAACTGGCCAACACTTCGTAATTCTAGAAATGCTTTACCTATTATTTGAATGTATGCATCTTCAGAATAAACAGAAACAGCAACTGCACTCCAGCCCTTCTCACCTGATATGAGTGCCTACTCTCACAACACTATTTTGAATGAATGGAAAAGTTGATGGGGTTGATGCCAACACTATTTGATTGTTGATTTTCAAGAATGAATGCCCAGGGGCGATTTTCTTCTTCTCCTTTTGGCTGCTCCCGTTAGTGGTTGCCACAGCGGATCACTCTTCTCCACACTACCCTGTCCTCTACATCTGTCCCTTTCATCACAACTACCTGCATATCTTCCTTCACCACATCCATAAACCTCCTCTTTGGTCTTCCACCATCCTCATCATTCTTCTACCAATATACTGCCAATTCTACCAATGTCCCTCCTCTGCACAAATGAAGTTTAAAGTTCTAATCATATTAACAGAATTGAAATGTGACGATACTTTTTCCTTTTCTCTGCAATAAGGTGTCCTTTCATTCACATCTATGGTGTGCCTTTTTTCCAATTTAACAGGAAATGGTCCTTTTGTGAAAATGAAGTTAAAGATGAAAGAAAACCTAAAGCTAATTGTGAGACACAACAAATTGAACTTTTATAGGGAATGTGTTATAGGGAACGTATACACAAAGGTACACAGAATATAGTCCACCTGTGTGCAACTTCCACTCTTATACGTTACCCTATACTATTCTTTTTTCCATATCTCTATCCTTTTAGCAAAATCTACCACCATCTGCCCTTCCACATTCCTCTCTTTAAAGCCATACTTGCCCATCACATCCTCATCACCTCTGTTCCCTTCACCAACATGACCATTGAAGTCGGCTCCTATCACCAATCTTTCATGTCTAGCTACACTCTCTACTACTCCATCTAACTCACTCCAGAATCTTTCCTTTTCCTCCATCTCATAACCTACTTGTGGAGCATAAGCACTGATGATATTTTATCACTTCCATGCCCTCAACTTCCAGCCTCACTTTAATCACTCTATCAGAATCTCTCTTCACCTCCACCACACTCTCAATGTACTGGATTCCCTTCCTAACACAACCCTCCCCATTTATCCGGGCTTGGGACCAGCACTAAGAATGAACTGGCTTGTGCAACCCTAATGGCTGGGTTAGGGGCTATACTGTTGGAAAAGCAAACTGGTAGCTCTGTGGGGCTTGAAGCCAGGTCATCCTGGTCTTCCAATCAACAACAGCATTTGTGTGCTTTCAATTTTGTGGCAAAGACTTACTACAATCATTGACTATAGTTGATCAGATTGATAGATAATTTGAGGCAAAATAAGAAATTCTCAAATTCCTAAAGCTCAAAGTCTCAAGTTTTCTTCTTTTCCTGTTTTGATATACTGTCCCTATTTACAATTCAAAGATATTGTAAAGACATCAAGGGTTGGCAATTGAAAAAATCATGCAATCATAAATGTATTATTTGTCAGCCTCTTATTCTCACTATGCTAGTTGGACACATCTGTTATAAATTTAACAAGCAAGAGTTTTGACTCATAATATTCTAATATACTATCTTTCAATTATCTGAGACATTAAAGAACCCTTAAATGCAGGAATAACACTGACAAAGCAAATACAACTTGTCGAGAAAATTATTTAATGCCACTCACTTTCTTTCCTCAACTGATTACTTTAGCAATGGGATGTTCATGGGTCTGATATATAAAGAACACTAATATATGCTAACCACCGGGCGTCACCGCGTCACAATATAGTACAGTAGGACGGACATAGTGCTGTCATTGTTTCAGTTTTGGAGCTGATGCTCAGTGCTAATGAAGTGATTTCCTCTTTATATTTATCTTGATAGTTAACAGAACACCACACTATGAATCAGAATCACATGTTTTTTTCTCTGTCTCTTATTTTCATTTTCATTTAGTGAAAAATGCACCTGCTGTTAATTTTTCAGATTTTTTTAATCATTCCTGTTTCTTTGTCTAGGAATCTGGTTCTCTATTCTCATAATCTTTATACTTTTCATCTACAAAATCACATGATAAACAAGAAATTAGAAAGAGGTTAAAACTATTTCCAGGAGTCTTCCAAAAGCCACTATCATTGTACAATGCAGTCCCAAGTTACATAACCCTGAAATCTGTTTCTTTAAGCTTTTTCTTTAAGCTCTAAAGTCTCTGATGATTTTTTTTTTTCACAAGTTTGCATATTATTTTGCCTTCATTCATGCATACATTCATCCACTTATTCCCATTACACATAGGGCAAGAAGTACAACCTGGACAGGTCGCCATTCCATTGCAGGGCACACATAGACGAACAACCACACACACACACACACACACACACACACACACACACACACACACACACATATTCACTCCTATGGACAAATTTTGAATTACCAATCAACCCATGTTTTTGGACTGTGGGAGGAAACCGGAGTAGCCAGAGGAAACCCACACAACTGTTGGGAGAACATGCAAAGTCCTCAAAGAAATATACCCGAACCTGAGACCTTCTTGTGAGGCAACCATGCTAATCACTATACTATATTTTGCCTTGGATTTGGAATTGATATTAAATTAGCTGAATTTGTCTGTATAAAATGCAAAAATATCAATGGTAAAATTTTCTAACAAGCTGTCACGCCCTACCCTTACCTCGTCACTAGCCACCATCACCTGCTGATTGGGGATGCGATCAAGCAGCCGGGTGATGGTGCATTATTAAAGGTGAGCTCCATCCTTTAAATGGCGCGGATTATTGTGTGTGTGTGTGTGTGTGTGTGTGTGTGTGTGTGTGTGTGTGTGTGTGTGTGTGTGTGTGTGTGTGTGTG
>JAOTRA010109172.1:0-10625 GCA_026260255.1 Pseudolaguvia tuberculata
TCTATCTATCTATCTATCTATCTATCTATCTATCTATCTATCTATCTATCTATCTATCTATCTATCTATCTATTGTTTAAAATAATAGCAGTACAATGTGACTAACCAGAATAATCCAGATTTTTTGTGTATTTATTATTGATACATGGCAAACAAGACCCAGCATTCATGATATGCACACTCTTTAGACTGTGCAATTGAGCAATTGAAAGGGGTGTGTTCAAATCATTTAATCAGTGAGGTCATCAATTTTGTGACATTGTCCAGAAAAACCGCGTACTTTCATTAAAAGATTGGAGAGTGGAAAACGTTTATACGTTTAGAGGTGCAAAATGTTATAGGCTGTTCAGCTAAAATTATCTCCAGTGCATTAAAATGGAGGTCAAAACCGGAGAGACATGGAAGAAAATGGAAGACAACCATCAAAATGGATTGAAGAATAACCAGAATGGCAATGGCTCAGCCAATGATCAGCTCCAGGATGATCAAAGTCTGGAGTTACCTGTAAGTACTGTGAAAGTTAGAAGATGTCTGTGTGAAGCTAATCTATTTTCAAGATTCCTTGCAAAGATTTAAAAAAATCTTTTTTAATCTTTAAAAAAGGCATGTGCAGAAGAGGTTACAATTTGCCAAAGAACTTAGCAGACCCCGGAGACACCGAATTAGGGAATAAGCGGGTAAGAAGATGAATGAATGTTACTACTAGATAATTTATGGGTAGTAAAAATGCTAATAAAACGCAGTAATTAAATGTTTTACAGACGAAGAGTTACAGGAATTTATACTGTATCCCAAGCAACAGCACATGTCATTGAGCAAAATTTCAATTTCAAAATGTTATGTCTGAAAAGTGTATATGTATCATATACAAGACCACCTAGGCCAAAGCAGGACTCTCACATACAGTATAACATAATATCTCATGAATAACATGATTTACATTTTTTTCATTTTAAGTGGGTCAAATATTAAAAGTAAACTACTGAAAATTGCTGCTGTAATTTGATGTTTTTAATAATTCATGTAACTTGCTATGATCCAAGGTTTTGAAAAAGTGTGATACTAGTGCACACCTGATGTTGCTCACAATGGTCCTGGGTGTGCACAGGAAGCCTGGATGTATGCCCAGACAAATGAAAAATTTGAGGGAACATTGCTAAAGAGTAAAGTTGTTCTTTTTGGGTCCAAGGGCCACAGACAGTTTGTGAGACGACCCCCAAACTCTGAATTCAAGCAACTGTACACTGTGAAGACAATGAAGCATGGTGGTGCAAGCATTATGATATGAGCATGTTTCTCCTACTATGGTGTTGGGCATATTTATCACATACATGGACCATGGATTAGTTCGTATATGTAAAAATACTTGAATAGGTAATGTTGCTTTATGCTGAAGAGGACATGCTCTTAAAATGGTTGTTTCAACACAACAATGACCCAAAAAACACTAGTAAATGAGCAAAGTCTTGGTTCCAAACCAACAGAATTAAAATTATGGACTGGCCAGCCAAATCAGTTATAGTTACAGTTTGGCATTTGGCAGCCGCTCTTATGCAGCACGACTTACATTTGGTCTCTCTTTTACAACTGAGCAATTATGCGTTAAGGGCCTTGCTCAAGGGCTCACAGTGGTTGCTTTCTGGAGGTGGGATTTGAACCCCGGTCTTTCTGGTATTAGTCCACCTTAACCACTTAATTGCCAGTCCTTAATCCAATTGAGAACTTGGAGTGATGTAAAAAAATCTGTTTCTGAATCAAAACCAAGAAATGTAAATGAATTTTAGAAGGTTGTTAAAGTATCAAGGAGTGAATAATAGATTGAATTGATTCGCAGATGTGAAGCAGATATAAAAACTGTGGTCATACAACTAAATATTAGTTTAGTGATTCACAGGATTGCTAAATCCTAGAAACAAGTCTTCTGTAATAGTCTGTAATAGTCAAAGGCGGACATTGCTGTTTTTTAACACACCCCTTTCAACGAATTGCCCAATTGCACAGCCTTGTAAGAGTGTGCATAACATCTTGTTTGTTTTTTGAGAATCTACTGCACCTATTGGTAACTTGTTTGCCAGTATCAGTCCATCCATCCATCCGTTTATCCATCCATCCATCCATCCATCCATCCATCCATCCATCCATCCATCCATCCATCCATCCACTTATCCTAAAATATCCTTTAATTTAACAAAATTGCCTATAAAAAGTTAACAGCTTATTCCAGAAGACAGAATAAACAATATAAAGATGGCAATTAGCCTACAATTCAACAGTTTTAACGAGGGATTAAACCAGAGTAGAAATTAAACAATTGCTCAATTGTATGTAGTTTGAAAGCACTTCTCCTTTCGGCTCCTTACATCAGGGTCCTCTCCACACCACCCTGTCCTCTACATTCGCCTCTTTCACCCCAACTGCATGTCTTGCCTCACCACATCCATAAACCTCCTCCTTGGTCTTCCTCTATTCCTCCTGCACAGCACCTGCATCCTCAGCATTCTACCAATATACTGTATGTCCCTCCTCTGCACATGCACAAACCATCTCAACCAGCCTCGCTCACCTTGTCTCCAAAACATCCTATGTGTGCAGTCACCCTAAAAAAACTCATTTTTAATCCTGTCCATTCTCGTCACTCCCAATGAAAATCTTCAACTCTGCCACCTCTAGCTCTGCCTTCTTTCTTTTCGATAGCGCCACTGTCTCTAACACATACAACATTACAGGTCTCACTATAGTCCTATATAGTGACTACAGTTCCCTTTCACACTTGCAGAGACTTGCCGATCACAAAACACTCTTCACACTCACACAATACCAGCTTCACCATGAACCAGTCCAACATTCTTATTGCACACGTCACTGCTGTCACACTGTCCTCATACATGTCCTGCTTGACCCTCAAAAACTTCTCTTCTAAACCTGACTTCCACATACAAGTAGTATGCTTTCTCTAGATCCACAAAGACACTATGCAACACATTCTGACCTTATCTATACTTCTCAATCAACATCCTCAACGCAAAGTTTGCATCTGTAGTACTCTTTCCCTTCACCAACATGACCATTTAAGTCTGCTCCTATCACCGTGCCTAGCTACATTCTCTACCACTCCATCCACTCACTCCAGAATCTTTCCTTTTCCTGCATCTCACAACATACTTGTAGAGCATAAGCCTTACGTTCATCACCCTATCAGAAACTCTCTTCACCTCCACCACACTCTCAATGTACTCAATGATTCCACCTACAGCATTTCTTTTTCCATCTACACCATGAAAAAACAGTTTAAATCCACCTCCAATGTTCCTGGCCTTACTCCCTTTCCAGCTGGTCTCCTGAACAAACAACACATCCACCTTTCTATGCTCCATCATGTCAGCTAACTCGTTTACCAGTCATAGTACCATCATTTAACCTCGACCCTCCTACACTTCTCCTTTGCCTGCCATCTCTTCCTCCTCTCCTTCTCCTCCTTTGGCCAACAGTAGCCCAATTTTCAACGGTACACTGTCGGCTAAGAGTATCTGTAGCGGTTTTTGTCAACCCTTGACTGATCCGGTATGAAATTCTTATTCGCAATCTGCATATTTGATTTGGTGCCGTTTTATCCTGGATGCCCTTTCTAACACAACCCTCCCAATTTATCAGGGCTTGGCACCGGCACTAAGAATGCACTGGCTGTGCAACCTTAATATCTGGGCTATAAAGTTTGAAAGCACACATTGTAGATTTGTTTAGAATGACCTAAGAAACCAAAATGCCAGAATAGTGTTCTAGCATGACAATTCTGCAATACAAATGAATTAAAAAAAAGTAAATTACCTAAACCCTGTTAATCATATAGTTCACATGGATACAAATAAGGTTAGAATAGTCTGTAGAATATGTGCGTTAGATTCAGCTGGACATTGAAGGTGTAGAAGGGTAATCATTTCTATTAATAAATGAGATCGAGATCACTGAGTTTCTTACTGCTCCTCTTTCAAACTTGTTCCTGTTGTTTTCAGATTGATTGAGTTTACGTTCTCCAGTATCTCCCATGTCTCCATATATAGTGATGAACACATTTGCATCAGTGCCTGCTCCATGCATGTCCCCCGTGGTCACAGTCACTGAATATATATGAACTGAACACAGACAACAAAATACAACTAAATCTGTTATTGTAAATGAACAGTGTTTACAAATATTTAAACGGAATTTGTTTACAAAATGGCAATTGATTATTTAGTAAAATATTTTTACAATTTTTTATTTTAACCTTTACACATACTCTCAAGTGCATCATCCACTTCAGTCTGAATTTTTTTAAGTGTTCCATCCCGAGACAGCTTCTCAATGATGATGTCTGAGGGAACCAGCTCCCGTATTATTTCCCCATCCTCCTCAGAGTGTGCTAGCCAACACTCACACGGGAATATAGCAGTCTCAGAGCCCTGCACACACAGACATCCAAACTGCTTAAACACAAAAAAAAACCTATGGGTAGATCTGATATTGGTTACTTATTCGCATGTACTAGAAGATGAAATTAGATGCTTTACAAACTGTTGTGGGTATTATAGAATGAGAACATCTTAAGTTAACAATCATTTAACGGGTTTCAAGTTTAATATAATGAATATCTGAGCTGAGACTATTTACAGTACCTTTCCTTTTCTTAGCAATCTCCTGATCTCCACTCTATCAAGATGCCAGCCCCCGCCGATCCCACTATTATCATGACCAATCCTAATTTTCTCAATGATATCACCAATGTCTTCCAGCTGCAGAGATAAAATTCACAGTACTTATATTATGTTGATAACAATCCATCCATCCATCCATGCATCCATGCATCCATCCATCGTCTATACCCGCATAATCTAATCTAATCAAGGTCACAGAAATAATATTGCAGCCAATCTCTGCTGGGTGGAAATTGGTTGAAAGGCAAAGTTGCACTCTGGAGAGATCACCAGTCCATTACACAGCCACATACAGTCAAGTCACCTTTATTTTATATATTGTGATTGTTTCAAAGCAGCTTTTACAGAATTATTTTATCAACAAATAATAGTAAACATTTAATTCAAAATCAATGAGATGACATTTGTAAATTAAGATTCCCCAGCTAAGCAAGCCAGAGGCAACAGCAGTGAGGAATCAAAACTCAATTGTTCAAAGAATGGAGAAAACCTTGGGAGAAACCAAGCTCAGTCAGGGGGCAGTTCTCCTCAGGGGTTACCCAAGGTTGCAGCAAAAAAACATCTTTGGTCTTGTCCAGATCGCCATCTTGCTGTCTTATTGCCTCCATGTGCTGGTGGTGATGATGAGCTCAGAATAACAAAAAAGAAAACAGACATATGTTAATGTAGATGCCACTCGACATATGAAGTATAAATATATTGTACGTTAATGGTAGTGTTCTACAAAGTGTCTGCCTCACGAATTATTTCAGAGTGGGGCTGCTAAATAAGGAAAGGATCTACCGTCTGCATTTGATTTTGTTATTGTAGGTATAACCAGATTGCCAGAGTTTAGAGAGTGCAACAGGTGTGAAGGACTATGGTAAGACCTCATTCAGGTACTGAGGTGCAAAAGCATTCAGGGCTTTTATAGGTAATTAACAGGATTTTAAGCCTATTCTATATTTTTTAGGGGGCCTGTGCAATGTTGATAGAAACGGGCTAATATGATTATACATTCTGGTTCTGGTAAAAACTCTAGCTGCTGTGTTTTGTATTAGCTGGACTTTATTCATTAGCTATGCAAAACAACCACCTTATTAAGTGTCACAATAATGACTTGAGGTCATAAAAGCTTGGACTAAAATTTCCGCATTTGACTTCAAGAGCATAGGACACAATTTAGAAATATTTCCCTGATGAAAAATGTGGTTTTATAAATGTTAGATATGTGGCTCTTAAAGCACACCTTAACAACTCTCAAGTAATGCTGAAAAGTTGACAGAGCAGCCATCAAGTGTTAAACAGTGAGCTGGATTGCAGTGGCTTCATTCATTCATCTTGTTACCTGCTTATTCTACAATTCGGGGTCACAGGTGTTTGCTGGAGCCTATCCCAGTGGACATAGGTCGTACACCTTGGATAGGTCTTAAGTCCACCGCAGGACACACACAGACGAACAACCACTCACACAAACATTAATTCCTACGGGAAATTCCAAATCACCAGTCAACCTAACGTACATGATTTTGGACTTTGGGAGGAAAACAGAGTACCTGGATAAAATCCATACAAGCATAGGAACATGTAAACTCCGCACAGAAAGATCCTGGCCTAGAATCAAACCGAGACCTTGTTGCGAGGCGACCATGCTAACCATTTAGCCATTGCACTGCCCATGTAAGGTCTGAAAAGTAAAGGCTGAGCCTTGGGGTACGCCGTACTGTACTTTTGTGTGATCGGATACTTCTTCATTTACTGCTACAAATTGATGCCGGACGGATAAGTATGATTTAAGCCACACTTATGCACTTCCACTGATACCAACAAAGGTATTTCTAATATGTTCAAAAGAATGTTGTTGTCAACACTGTCAAAGTGGGTCCAATAGGGAGAGAAAACCATTAACAGCCGATAGCAGCTGGTCATTAGTGATTGAAATTGTCTCAGTACTATGATGGGATCTAAATCCTGACTGGATGTCCTCACAGAAACCATTTCTATCTAAGAAGAAATTTAACTAACATGATAATGATACAACAATCTGAGATAGACAGCAACTTGTCCAGGGTGTACTCATGCTTTTCACACTATGCTTGTTAAATTTGGCTCCAGCAGACTCCGAATAAGAGGGTTAGAAGACGAATAAATGAATGAAAGATACAATCTTTATGGTAGAGACAGAAATGGGAGGTTTGAGATAGATCTGTGAATAACTAGATCTAGTGGTTTTTATTAGTGTTTTTAATGAGTTCCTTATTAATTTTTGGAGAGTTATCCTAATGACATTTATGAAGTAATAATATTCACCAGGAATCAGTTCGTTTAGGAGCTTAGATATAATAGAGTCTAAGGGTTGTTGGTTTAAATGATTTGATAAGTTTATAATTCCTCCTTTTCTATGGTAGAGAAGGAGTGGAATTGTCCATCAACGGATCTATGGCGCTTTATCTGATGCGATACTGCGACTGTTTGCAATGTAGTTATGACTTTATCTCTGACATATAACTATACGTATATGTTACAGTTAAAGTAGTTCACAAAGTTACTGTTGTTCTGTTGGTTAATGTCAAAAAGTGATGTTGTTTTAGTTAATAGTTAATTTAGCCATTGAATAAAGACAACCACGATTCCAAAAAAAGTTGGGACTCTACATTCATTCATTCATTCATTCATCTTCTTACCTGCTTATTCCCGAATCCGGGGTCACGGGGGTCTGCTGTGCCTACCCCAGCACACATAGGGCGAGAGGCAAGGGTACACCCTGAACGGTCGCCAGTCCATCACAGGGCAACACATAGACAAACAACCATTCACACACACATTCACTCCTATGGACAATTTAGAATCACATTCCACCTAATCTGGACACTGTACAAAACAACTAAAAACAAAACAGAATGCAATGAAGTGGAAGTTTCAAAAAAATATTTTATTCAGAATAAAATATAGATAAGATATCAAATGTTGAAGGTGAGACATTTTCAAATGTGATGCCAAATATTGGCTCATTTTGGATTACACGAGAGCTACACGTTCCAAAACAGTTGGGGCAGGTAGCAGTAAGAGAGCGGAGAAGTTAAATGTACATATAAGAATCAGCTGAAGGACCAAGTTCAAGTTCAAAGTGTTTATTGTCATTACACAGTACATTAAAGGAAACAGGTTTCCATGTACAATGAAATTCTTATTTGCTGTCCACACCAAATGCCAAAAGTTACAAAATAATTTAAGATAAAAAAGTAAGAAACGTATAAAGGGCAATGGCTCCCGGTGAGATAGATTTTAAAATACTACTTTTAACTTATAAAGCGCTAAATGGTCTCACACCTCAGTACCCTTAGTGAGCTGGTGGTGCCCTATGTTCTGCCACGCCCACTTCGTTCAAAGGATGTCTGTCAGTGCCAAGTGAATAAAGTTACAGCAGGGGGCAGAGCTTTTTCATATAATGCCTCAAAGTTATAAAACAGTCTACCAGTTTATGTCTGAGAATCAGGCACAGTCTCAGTATTTAAGTCTAGATTAAAGACCCATTTATTTAGTCAGGCATTTCAGTGTTAGTCCTCTTTAGACATAGGAGCAGACCGAGGAGACTCACAGATCTTGAGTATTATGGTGATCTGATGCTGTTTGGATGCTGTCCTCCGGACTTTCACCGATCACTTGTTTTTGGTGGTGGTTTGGTTGCCTTACATATCAGGGATCCCTCAAGTCTGTGCCTCTCTCTGGGTTCTCCTTTTAGTTAGGCTGGAGTCCTTTCATGCACTGATCTCTATCAGTATCTTACAACTTCAATACCATTTGTACAATATATAACAATTTTCTCTCCACCACCTCCCCCTTCCCCCTATCGAGGAATACAAGCCGCCTCATGGCGTTGTATCCGGAGCATCGTGTATCGGCTTGGTCATCACATTCCTGCGATGACCTTGGACGTCACCCCATTTCCAGCCACCAGAACTTGTTTTCACTCACACATACACACACTTGTACATTAATTTTTGTTCAATCCAAATGAGGATGGGTTCCCTGTTGAGTCTGGTTCCTCTCAAGGTTTCTTCCTATCCCACTCTAGGGAGTTTTTCCTTGCCACTGTCACCCCGGCTTGCTCATCAGGGACAAACTCATAAGCAGTGGCTGATGAGAGCTCCTCTCCTTCATCATGTCCACTATCATCTCCTTGGTCTTGTCTGTGTTGATGGTGAAATTGTTGTCCTCACACCATGTCATCAGAATGGTCATCTCCCTCCTGTAAGCTGCCTCGTCCACGCCAGTGATGCGTCCTATCACAGCGGTGTCATCTGCAAACTTCAGTATGATGTTGTCCTTGTGGGAGGCCTTGCAGTTGTGGGTGAACTGGGTGTAGAGGATGGGACTGGGGACTGAGGACACAGCCCTGTGGTGTGCTGATGTCTGTGATTATGCTGGCTGAAGCTTTGGACCCTATTCTGACAGACTGAGGCCAGTTTGCCAGTTGGAAAGTCTAAGAGCCAGTCACAGAAGATGGTGTGTAAACTGAGAGAAAACAGTTTGCTTGTGAGTTTGTGAGTAATAACTGTATTAAACGCGGAACTGTAATCAATAAAGAGTATCCTGATGTAGGTGTCTTTTTTCTCCATGTGTGAGTGAAACATGCAAGGCTGCAGCAATGAGGTAGACCTGTTGGATCGGTACACGTACTGCAGTGGGTCAAGTGTGTCCAGGATGCTGTTCTGAATGTAAGTCAGTACCACTCCCTTAAAGCACTTTATAATGATTGGAGTGAGTGCTACTGGCCTATAGTCATTCAGGAATGTGGGGGCTTTTCTTCGGGAGGGGGATGATGGTCGTGGTCTTTAAGCAGGAAGGGACAGTTCTCTGATTAAGGGAGAGGTTGAAGTGGAAAAGAAGCTGTCCAGCTTCTCTCTGTACTGCCTTTTGGCTGATGTAATGGCCTTTCTAAGTCAGGATTTTGCGGCTTTGTACTCACTCTCGATGCTAGATGCAAATGCTTTGGAGCGAGCACGCAGCATGTGTCGTACCTGACTGTTTAACCAAGGCTTCTGATTAGGTCAATTGGCAACATGATTGTGTATAAAAAAACGCCTCTCAGCAGACAAGATGGGCGGAGGATCATTAATTCCCCCAATGCTGTAGCGAAAAATATTGGCACAATATCAGAAAGAGATTGAAGTAATCATCTACAGTGCAAAATATCCAAAGATTCAGAAAATCTTGAACAATCTGTGTATAAGGGTCAAGGCCGGAAAACCATACTGGATGCCCGTGATCTTCTGGCCCTTAGACGGCACTGCATCACATACAGGAATGCTACTCTAATGGAAATCACAACATGGGCACAAGAATACTTCTAGTACCACACAATCCACTGTTGCTGGCAAAAACTGTAGGTCAGAAACGAAACCATATATAAACATGATCTAGAAGGGCAGGCGTTTTCTCTGGGCCAAGGCTCATTTAAAATGGACTGTGGACGATTCAAAATCTTTTTGGGAAACTGGGACACCCTGTCAACCCAACTAAAGAGGACAAAGGAAACCCAAGTTGTTATCAGCTCTCAGTTCAGAAAACTGTACATTTGATGGTATGGGGTTGCATGAGTGTGTGTGTGGTATGGGCAGCTTACACAACTGGAAAGGCACCATCAATGCTGAAAAGTATATCCAAGTTGTAGAACAACATATGCTCCCATCCAGATGACAAGCCAGACTCTTTAAGAGAAGACCTTGCATTTTTCAACCACATACTGCATCAATTACAACATCATTGCTGCATAGGAGAAGAATCCAGGTGCTGAGGTTTAGATCTTTCACTTGTAACCAAGTGGTTAAACGTATATAAGTTTAGTTCTCTCTTTGTATGCTTAAGTGTATTTTACTTCTATTGGCTGTTTTCTCTAAATGATTAAGTCAACGGAACAGTAAATGAATGTAGTTCGTTAGGTCACCAGTGGGT
>JAOTRA010109199.1:0-10624 GCA_026260255.1 Pseudolaguvia tuberculata
AGCGGATGGAGAAGAGTGGCAAGAGTGATTTGTGATAGACGAGTTTCGGCAAGAGTGAAAGGGAAAGTTTATAGGACCATATAGTGAGACCAGCGATGTTGTACGGTTTAGAGACAGTGGCGTTGTCAAAAAGACAGGGGGCGGAGCTGACAAGAGTTGAAGATGTTGAGATTCTCATTGGCGGTGACAAGGATGGACAGGATTAGAAAATAGTTTATTAGAAGGACGGCACGTCTAGGATGTTTTGGAGGCAAGGTGAGAGTCTAGGTTGAGATGGTTTAAACATGTGTAGAGGAGGGACATGCAGTATATCGGTAGAAGAATGCTGAGGATGGAGGTGCCAGGCAGGAGGAAAAGCGGAAGACCAAAGAAGAGGTTTATGGATGTGGTGAAGGAAGATATGCAGGTAGTTGGGGTGAAAGAGGCAGATTTAGCGGACAGGGTAGTGTGGAGAAGAGCGATCCGCTGTGGCGAACCCAAACGGGAGCAGCCGAAAGGAGAAGATATTCATCAACACACCATCAGAAGCATCATGAAATGTGTTTCATCCTTTTAGCCTTCAGCGTGATGCCTTAACAGAACCTTTATTTCAGGTTACGCTTTCCTGTCCGCTCACATCTTTACTCAGTAACAAAGCTAAATAAGACAAAAATTCGATTACAACACCCCCCCCCCTTTTTTTTTTCCAGGAAAAAAAATTGTCCGGAAATATAATTGTGATTATGTAAACGTTATTTTGGCCTCACAGTGGAACATTCCTGTAATATGGAATTGGAAATAACTTAGAAAAGCATTGTAGTGCATGAACAGTACCCGAATGTAAACGTTAGGCATGGGTTTACAACAGTTAGACATTACGGATGCAGTTTATCTGTTTTAAGTGGGCACAGTTACAGGGTGATGTTCGTTCCAGGATAAAAAAATAGAAAAAATAAATTCAACTAGCTGAAATTTATGTTTGTAGCCAGTTTCCAAAGTAGGAGAAACACACCGGGTTGCCCGTCAGCACTGTTCCCTCCACACACAAATACACACCTGAGCGCACGTTAGTTTAACAAGTAGTTCAAATGACAGGAAAAAAAACACAAACACTGAGCAGTGTTCATTATGGTAAACTCTCAGCAAGCACTTCAAGTATCAGGTAAATATTGGGACTGTCAGCATTTAAGACCATTCAGGGCTGTGGAGTGTTCTGAGAGTAAAGAAATAAGAGTCGATTTTACCCTGAAACACACTGTATGTCATCTGCGCTCGAGTGTACAAATGGGAGGGATTAAACACTTTTATCTCATCACACATAAATGAGTGTGAGTAAAAATGCTGATCACCACCTGAGGACACACGACACAGAGGCACCGTAGGACTTTTGAGTGAGATGATTTGTCTATTGCAGGGGTGTCCAATCACAATCCTGGAGGGTCGGGGTGTCCTGCAGAGTTTAGTTCCAACCCTTATCAAACACAGCTGAAAGAACTAATCAAGATCTTGCTAGGTAGACATGAAAGCAAACAGGTAGGTGTGTTGAGGCAAATAAACTGTAAGAACTAAACTCTGCAGGTGCTCCAGGACTGAGTTTGAATCTGCTGTATCGATTATGGAACTATTCTGTAGTTTGGTTGGCGCCACACAACTTATATAGCAGCTCAGTTTCTACAAAACACGTGACACAGTAAACTTGATTCACGTCCTGGTATAGGCTGACTTTGAATTTTGGCCCTCGTCCATGTACGACTATTGTGTTTTCACCTGTACGAACGAGAACTTTGCACTAGGACCAGGTTTAAACACTGCAGATGTAAAAGCACCCTTATAGTTTGGTTTGAGTAGAGGCTCTGGCGTTTAGGCAGCAGATTTAACTGCTACTAATACTAATTTCCTTAAAAAAATGTTATTACGAAACTGTGACTGCATACACGTGTATACACATGTATACACATATACACACACACACACACACACACACACACACACACACACCAAATTAATGATCACGCTTCAGAAGGTCAACACCTAGTGTCATTCATATCTGAAATAAAGGAAGAGGGATCCGAATAACGTGAGGTAGAAGACCGGCAGCTGTGAAATCATGAAAACATGTAGTGTTGAAGTTATTTTTCTTTTACACTTCGCCGAAATTGGTGTGACCCGTTTCCTTGGCGTGTTCCCTCGCCTCCTTCTGTCCCACCAGGCCAGTCTGACAAGTCATGCAGCGCAGGGCAAAGCGGTTCACGTCAGTGTACTGGCGTTTGCGGCGCGCTTCATCTGCTAACTCCAACGCCTGCGCCAGAATGACATCGTCAGACGTGGAGAAGATGGTCTGTGGCGGGCAGTCCGTCCCGGGCACTAGCATCTGCAAAGGATCGTAATGGATGCCATCGTAGATGAGCAGCACACGCTTGTTATAGCCGACGTCCTCGCCAAATCGGTCTACACGGACCGTCTGCGTGTCCACTACACAGATCTCACACTGGTAGTACTTTGACAGTATGGACAGCTCGATGGCGCCACCCCAAGTGTCGCTTCGACGGATCCAACCGCAGTAGTCCTCGTTGCTTTTCCCCAGCACGGCCTCGGAGTACGCAGTAGGGTCGCTGCCTACAATGTGTGCAATCAGCTGGCGCAGGTCAGGTGCGCATGCTGCGTTATACACGCCTCCTTCCACTACGTAGTTAACACTGGTGAACAGACAGGAGTTGTCTGCCGGTACAGTGCGGCGCTCCAGCACAGGTGTGCAGTCCAGGAGTGGCAGTTTTGCTGTTGTGACTTTAGGTTTGTTTTTTTCCTCTTCTACAATCAGCGTGTCTCCTAGAAAAATATTCCATATATCAAATGAGACGTAAAACTGTCAAATGTCTAGACACCTTAGTATGAGAGTTTACATATTATCTAGTGGACAAAATGGAATTTTAACCTTTATATTTTTTATTCCCTGCTTTAAACCCTACGATTCTTCACCTGATTTTATAGGATAATCTTTCAGATGTGCATCTCCGTTGCTGAAATCCAAACTTGATGGCGGGTAGCCCACCATAATCTTCTGCACATCACAGGGGATTCCAGTGAGTTCCGCCACCTTGTCCTTCAGTTCCTGAACACAGGACTGGTGCGACAGGCCTTGCATCACATGAGTCCCGTTCTTGGCCTTGCACCGCAATCGCAGCATTCTGAGTCGCTGTAAAGAGACAAAAACATGAAACTGGAGAAACGTTTCTCAACATCCAGAGATAATGGAAAAAGCCCCAAATGTCTGCATGTCTTTGCTTTGACACTGTTAAAAACAATTCTGTTTATTAGTATGTAAATAGAGTCGATTGAGCAAATTCAGTTTAAGTTAGAGTTTAGCCAAATTTGTTTGCACTTTACGAAAATAAATACCCTGTGATTAAAGCAATTGATCAGTCAGAAGCTAATAAAAACTGTCCTCCTGCTGTCAGACCAAAAGATTCAGTACCCCACATTGTTCCTAGTTATCACTATCTGTATAACCAATTTTGCTGCCTCCCAAAATCAAAAACGAAGAATGTTCTACGTCAAGGATGTCCAAACATAGTCCGGAAGGATCAGGGTATTCTGCTGACTTCAAACACACCTGAACCAATCAGGGTCTTGCTGAGTAAATTTGAAACGTACAAGTTGCGCCAAGATGAAGCAAAAGTATGATTACAAATTGAATGCATAATATTCAAGTGCCATGATATCCTCGTCATATGAAATGAGAAATCCGGACAATGTTCAACTCTAATGTTGAAAGGTGGTCAGTCCTTCAGGATGGAAGGGCAGGCGAAAGCTTCATCTATCTCACTTTTGCGTTTTATAATCTGGAAATTTGTGATAAACAGCCTGTGAAAGAGGATCAAAGCTTCGGAAAGGCTTTAACTGATCACGTGACTCGACTAGACTTCATTCAAACCAAAACAACTTAAAACCAAACATCCAACCGCACAAAAACACGTGAAAAAACCCCTGAATACCAAACTAAATATTCTGCCCGTTTTTTTTAACCGGATTAAATGGTTTTAACCAGAATACACAGTAATATAAAAACAAGAAATGCCTTAAAATATAGTTTATTTCAGTAATTATTACACGAGCAATTGGTTGCCTCACTGAGAGACAAATGAACCGGAGCCATTATACTAACACAAATACCAAACTTTAACCTCAATATCCCTCACTGTTGGGTGAGAATATTACAAATAATATTAGTTATAAATATATGCACTATTTAATAGCACAAATCTGTATTTAACGCCGTAATTATGTTCATTAACGTTAGCCGGCTTATGCTAACCACCATGACTCAACTACTGTGGCTAAAACTAGCCATATAGCCTAATCTAACTTGCTAAAGAAGCTTATTATAGTGACATTTTGTATTGCAATAATTAAACATGTTATAAACATAAAATACTTAAAGTTTAAATCGATTATTTAATTGTTGTATTTACTGATGATGTTCTATTGTACTCACCTCGGAGCGCCTTTTATAACAATAACAGAATTGACACACTGACCAATGGGTAAGGCGCGGAAATCGTCATCAGTACCTGTGTAATTCGTCATTTTTTTTTTTTACTTTAAAGCGGTTCGATTTATACTGCCTTCTTATAAAACAAATGTTATATATCAAATACATTGTATATTTTCATTCAAAATAAAATTATATAATAAAAAATTAAATGTGTGTAAATGTTTTACAATACTACATAAATAACATGTATGTTATTTCGAGATATAAAAGTATTAATTTAAACTACATTTTAATTTATCTACAATTAAATATAAATGTGTCTTTTTACAGTAAATATCCAAAATTAATCGTTAATTAATACATTTATCTAACATCCTAATATTGCTAAATAATCTAATTAATCATATTTAATATTAATCTGTTTTGTGTTAGTGTTTATAACACGTGTGTTCGATCATTCTAGAATCGAATGATAAAATAATAATAATAAAATAGGGTTTTTTTTCTTTTCTTTATATTGTACATAATGTTTATGAATAAATCTTTATCAACTTCCATGCACACGCGTCTTGGCGCCACAACCGGACGTAAATTCTTGTTCCGGTTCGCGGCCATTGTTGCTTTAAACAACGTGAAGGCTCCGTTTAAGGCGGCAAAAGCTTAACAGTTCTGTAAAATTCTTTACGTTTGGCGTAGCAAGTATAGCGATTAATCTTACATAATGGCCTACAGAGGACAAGGACAGAAAGTCCAGAAGGTTATGGTGCAGCCTATTGTATCCTTTCTTGTTATTAGCCGGTTAGCATAACTACCAGACGTATTCATTCAGCAAGTGATTTTTAATTAGTTTTAATAATAGGAGTTTAAATTAAATTAGCGCGTCTTTAATTATTTATTTACAAATTATTTCGATTTTAAATCACATTGCAAATTTTTGTATCCCCGTTTGTTCAGACTAGTTATTATCTTTAGCAAATGAATCGATACTGAATCGGTTCTTCGAATTGAACAGTCTGGCATTGATGAGATTTACATTCACAGCATCTTGGCGGACGCGCTTATCCAGAGCGGCTGATATTTAATCTCTTTCGTACAACTGAGCAATCGGAGGGTTAAGGGCCTTGCTTAAGGGCCCACAGTGTTTGCTTGGTAGAGCTGGGAATCAAACCCCGGTCTTTCTGGTGTCAGTCCATTGCCTTAACCACTAAGCTACCCCTTTTCCCATACAATATATATTTATATTTTCAATAGTGTTTGTCCTTGACTTTATCATTCCAGAACCTTATTTTCAGATATCTACAAAATGTAAGTATTTGCTTTTTTATATCTAATGATTTTGAATCATTCTTTAATTCATCCATTTATCTTCTAAGTTATCGCAGGGTTCAGTCTTTAATTAATTTTTTTTCATCATCTTACCTGCTTATTTCCTAATATGGAGTTACTGTGGTACGCTGGAGCCTATCCTAGTGCACATAGGGTGAGAGGCAGTGGTACACCCTGGACAGTTCACCAGTCTATCGCAGGGCCACACATAGACAAACAACCACTGCCAAACATTCACTCCTATAAGCAATTTTTTAACTCAGCAATCAACGTAATGTATATGTTTTTGGACGGTGGGAGGAAACCAGAGTACCTGGAGGAAACACGCATGCGTGGGGAAAACATGCAAACTGCACAAAAAAGGTCCCTGACCCGAGAATCGAATTCTGAACTTGTTGTGAGGCAACCCTGCTAGCCAGTACACCATGGTGCCACCAAGTTTTTAATTCAAATCTTTAAATTGATTAATTGTATGTACTGTTTTGACTAATCTTAAATTTACATCCATAGTGACATTTGTGTTCATTGTTTTAATCCATTTGAGCAGTAAAGGGTTAAAAGTTCTGTTTATGGTTGCTGCAGTGGTAGTTTTATGGGGCTGGGAGATGAACCCATGATCTTCCGATTAACATTCTGATTATCCATGTTAATACACATAGTTTTGGCTTTGATAATCAAGTGTGATTTTTGAACTGTCTGTCTTTTGATCCCTGCAGCGATCCCGTATCCAGGTGTGGCTGTATGAGCAGATTAATATGCGGATAGAAGGCTGCATTATTGTGAGTGAGCGTTCATATTGTCCCACTAAATCAATCAGTAGTTCAACTTGTCAGCATCATATGGGTAATGTTGGTTTCCTGGAGGATTAGTGTTTAATATTATTGATTTCTGACAGTCACTTATTTATTCATGTTATTAATGCAAAACTTCGTAGATCTTGGCATTAAGTTGAATATTTATTTATTTTTAAATATAGGCTACATCAAAATATATTAAAATGTTAAAATATTAAGGTTGTTGCCGTAGGGTAGTTACATATGTGTTGTTGCACTCCGGTAACTTGTGTTCAATTGTGGCTGTGTCATCCCACAGTTTCCCCTGTTCTAATCTGTCCTATCAATAAAGGCACAAATGCCACTTAATATATTATTTATATTTAAAAACTACTATATAAAGTAAGAGAAGGAATCTTTAGGTACTTTACTATCTGCTCCCATCCATGGCTACATTATTACATTTTAACCAGAAATTAAGTTATTACTATGCTTTTGTTTATTCATTAAAATAAACAAAGATGAGTTGTTATTATTAATAAAGTTGTGTTCAGGATGAACTGAAGCGCTGAGAAAGAATGCTTCATTAACGCCGTAAGGACACACTGTACCTCACTTCTATCAGCTGTAATGCTGTCTGAAACCCTACATTAGTACAGATGTTCATACTGTTTAAATTAAAAATTGGAAGCACATCCCAATTTATTCCTGAAAATCTCCACTTCATTATTATTTTAATTGTTTAACTTTTATAGTATAATGTGACTTACCCTAAAGATGCTGTACCTTTGGGTTAATCAGATTAGAGAATTCCAGTGCTAGGGGTATTTTCTGAAAGAGAATTATAGCTCTGTACTCTGATGACTCAGACGCTTTATATTGATTGTACATATAGATATGATTTTACATATTCAAAATTGTTAGTTGGTTAGTGCAGCTTATTTTATGAGCAAAAGTTAATGTTAAGCTTATTGTAAAAATAACAATTTATTTTACTATTTATTGTCTTCTTTAACTCAAGGGCTTTGACGAGTACATGAACTTGGTTTTGGATGATGCAGAGGAAGTGCACATGAAGACCAAAAACAGGAAACCATTAGGTGAATAGTTAATCACCCAATGATTTTTTTTTTTGCCTTTTATTTTGTAGATCAAACTTATATCGTGTTTGTGTGTGTCTGTCTGTCTGTCTGTCTGTCTCTCTCTCTCTCTCTCTCTTAAGGGAGAGTCATGCTGAAAGGAGACAACATTACACTGCTGCAGAGTGTCTCAAATTAACCTGGCCATCATTTAACCAAACACAGATGGAGGTTTCCGATTTACAGATAACCTTTACCTTTTGGGGAGTTTTTGTTGCCTTTTTTACCTGTATGGTTTTTTTTTTTTTTTTTTTTTTTTTTTTTTTTTTTTTAAAAAAAATCATTAAAGAATGTTTCTTTGTTTATCCACGACTTCATTGTTTTTCTTCAGCATCACATGATTTGTTTGCAAATATTGACTACATCTTTTTTGTATAATACATAGCGTTTCTGGTGTCTAAAGTAAAACAGGGAGGGGATTTTAATTAGTTTTGATTTAAAAATCTCTAGTTAATCAGAAACACTGACTGTATTGGGGATGTTATAAAGTTAAAGCAGTAAACTGAAGAAAACTTGAAATATTAACACTGTTCTAGAAGCAACAGAAACACACGAAAATTGTTTGGATCTTATAACAAACTTAACGCGGACTTACTGTAATTGCAATAAAAAACCACATGACTCAGATTATTATTATAGACTTTAACAACCAAACAACCTGTTGAAGTTTTTTTATTCTTTGTTTTTTAATTTACAGTATATATTTTTATTCTATTTTCTGTCATTTTTTGGGAGCTTGTTACATGTCATCTTTCGGGCTCATCCTGATAAGCAGTTTACTGCTGAATGTTTTTCTTCTGAACGTTGGTGGTCTGATAAAAATCAGAATCTATCTATAGTCACGTCACACTGTCGCCACCAATATTCGGAATACATTATCTACATGATATAAATGTTTTTTACTTTTTCAAATGCCATTAAAGTTGTAGGAAAGAAAGCGCTCAATACACTTAAAGTCCACAAGAGGGCAGCGTCTCCTGTCGAGCTTGTGTTTAAACACCTGTAAAATAATAATAATAACCAGGTGCATTATTAACTTAAATGTTTTGTAAAATGTTTATAATCACTAAGTATTTTTTGTAAACTTGATCGATTGAGCTGTAAAGAATTTTTGTTTGTCGACAACCTTCAATCCTGTGATCAAACAATCTGATAAGTTACATCCGAAACTAATCTCAAATAAGTCAAACCAAACGTATTATCTATAAATAACAGGCGTCTTCTTCTTCTTCAACAGGAAGTGTGATAGCAATCTGAAAATATGAAAGCTGTTGCACATCAGCAGAAATGAAGCGGCAGGGTGCCATGTTCCTGTGTTCATGAGCTGGTGTTCCTCAGGCAGGAGGTTTCACAGATAGGATCTCGTGGACGGTACCCCAGAAGGAAGCGGCATCTTAACACAGATCTTACAAGTTCGTGTAGAAAGATGGAGAACCGTATGCTGCTTTCTGCAACTTCAGTGAAAGGAAGTCAGTTGCTGACTCCAGACCCTTACCAACCTCCAACCTTACCCACCCAACTCTCCTCCCCTTCCACCACAAGAATTCGGTAGCTGACTGTGGATTGTAACCGCAGTTATACTGCATCAGGCTTTTATCTCTGGGGAAGGTGTGTGTGAGCTTCAAACGTGATTAAATAAAAAGATTACAACACTAGTACACCAAAAGTATGTGGACACCTCAACAGCACATGCTATTCAATTTAATTGACTTTTATTTTTGAAGCAAAATTAATTTGTTTTAACAACATAGTCTAAGTTTGTCCCAAACTGGTGGCAACTATGGCAATGAAAAAAACTCCCTGAGACAAAAGAAACCTTAAGAGGAACCAGACACAAGAGGGAACCCTTTCTTTATCTAAGTGACCCCAAAATGTTTTTTTAATTACAGCATAAAAAGGTGATCAAATTTAACGAGAAGTGTAACCTTGAGTCAGTGGAGGAAAGTGAGTTGCAGTCCATCTTTAAAACCCCTTATGAACAGTAGCAGGAAACTGGTCATTGGTACCTCCGGGGTAAGATTAACCTGCTCCAAAGAGAGAGAAAGAATGAGAGAAAAAGAAATGACTGGAGAGTGAAAAAGAGAAACAGATAGCGAGACAGAGAGAGAAAGAACAAGTCAGCGAGAGATGATTGTAAAAGTTAAATACATGGTGTAGTTTTGGGTCTTCAGCAAGATTAGCTATGGCAGCATAACTAAAAAGGGAGAATCAGAAGGTGACACTGATATTAAGGGCCGGTCCACCACACTAGGACAGGGACACCATGAGTCTTTCAAAATCTATAAAAGCACATGGTTCACTTACCGGTCTTTCTAAACGATTTCTCCAAGCTCTGCAAAGACATAGTGCTGTCATCATAACCTTACCAACCACCTCTGGAATAATAACCTTTGCCTGCCAGATGTTTGGCTCTGTTTTACATTTTTTAAACTTGTACAAATATTTTGGCATCAGTCATACATTAAAAATTTTACAGTTACTGAAAAGAACATGTTTGACACCCGAACCAGTTGAGATCCAAATAAGCTACCAGATTAAGGTCTCCAAGTTTGCCGTTACTCTCCTCCACGTCTTTTGTGCTTCTTTTGTCTACCCATGAGCCCCAGAGACGGGGCCTCTGCCTCATATCGACATAGCAAAGACTGTGGGAAACTCTTTAACCAAGCCTGTCATAGTTGGCTTAGCTGGCAGTGGCTCTCGGGATTTAGCAGACGGAAACGTTGCCCGGGTCAGATCGCTATCCTGTTGGATCCCGTGAGGCCTTCCTGTTCCAGCGGGAGTGATTGTTAGAAACAGCTTTTTTGTTTGGTCTCCCCTCATGACCCGTCCCATACTTTAGCTCTGACTAGCGAGGTGACTGCCTGGCTCACCTCTCACTACCGTACCACCCACAAGGATCAGACACAGTATATATA
>JAOTRA010109229.1:0-10622 GCA_026260255.1 Pseudolaguvia tuberculata
ACACACACACACACACACACACACACACACACACACACACACACACACACACACACACACACTCCTATGAGCAATTTTAGAATCACCAATAAACCAAATATCTTAATGATTTATTGACAGGACATACAATAGACCCAGGAATGTAGTCGAGGGTATTTGTAAATTCGTACCCTCTGGTTCATTAGCATAAATCATAACCACAACTCAACTGTTTGTTTCTGTGAGCTGAAAGTTCTTTTTTCTTCCAAATCTGCTTAATCAGATAATGAACAACCCTCAAAAGGTAAAGTAATAATAGCAACATAATAGATCTATTCTGTAGGTTCGAGATGTCAATACTCAACATCGCAATCCAACTCGATGAACTGGCAATTATATCCGAACAGGTTTTCTCATGAGCCTCTTTTATTTCTACTTTGTTTCCTTCTTCCTGAAAGTCTGTAACAGTGTCTGCGTTTGCTTAGCAGAAAGATTAAACGATTTTCTCTCACACGAGGAATTTTTTTTAATTGTTTTGGCCGTTGCTTGTGTTATCGAACAAAAGAGTGGCAGAGTTTAATTTGGGCCTTTTGACAGAAGCTTCCAGACAAAACTATTGAACAAAGAGCTACACAACAAACGCAAAACCCCTAACCGGTGTGTTGGGAATATAAAGTAGCTCACTCTGAATATTAATTCTTTTTTTTCTTTTTCTAAAATGTGCTTTAAAGGTATTGCTTTGGTCCACCGCATGGTACGGGTTCTGCATAAAATATTAACTTTTTTTTTTTTGTCGCGTACATGATTCATACACACTGCGGCGCGGTGGTGTGGTGGTTAACATTGGTTAGCATCCGTGCAATTGGGTCATTCTGTATGGTGTTTGCATGTTTTCCCTGTGCTTGCATTGGTTTTCTCAGGGTACTCTGGTTTCCGCACAGTCCAATAAACATGTACATTAGGAGGGTTGAAGAGCGCAGGGTCAGATATTATACTGCATCTTTGGAACAGGTTAGGGTCTTGCTCAAGGACCCGACTTGTTGGTGGTGGTAGGGCTTGAACTTAGGTCTTCTTGGTTTCCTTTTGTAGTGAAGAGGTTCTTTACATGAATAAATGAAATAGAATTAATGAATGAATGAATGAATGTAAAAGCAGAGTTTAATCCTTGAGATTAGACTGTAAAAGTGATGTACAACTTTTCAATTGGTTTTTGGAAATGAAGCTGGTGTTTCTGAGTGTTGTTATTCTACGCTGGAGAAACAACCGCCATGTTAATGGAGGTTTTTGACAGGTCGCCCATCATCTCTCACCAACAGCCTTTTAAAACTGAACCACTTTGACGTAAGTGACATGCTGTCTGCAGGTTTTACCACGAGAACTTCATTATTCCAAGCAAAAAAAAGCACATGGAAAAAATTTTGTATAATTTAAACTTATTTTGTATAATTTATTATTTAATATATAAGATTATTTATCAGATTTGCAGAGTGAAAAGTTTCAAATGAGCTTAAAGTGGCATGTCAGACAGCCCCTACGATGGACTGGCGACTTGTCCAGTGTGTACCCCTGCGTCTTGCCTTATGTGTGCTGAGACCTTAGTCACCACGAATTAGGGAATAAGTGGATAAGAAAATTAATGAATGAATGAAGGTCAGACAGCCCATTCATTAAAGCATTCATTCATTCATTTAAACTTGCTCATTTCGTAATTCAGGGTAACAACGGTCTGCTAGAGCCAATCCCAACACACATGGCGCTAGAGCCAGGGGTACACCAGACTGTTTGTCCATCGCAGGGCCACACATACACGAACAACCACACACACATGCACGAACGCACGCACACACACACACACACACACTAGTATGGGCAATCAACCAACGTGGACTCCGTACAGAAAGACCTATTGTCCATGACTCCTAGGACATTCTTGTGCTGAGGAGAATGTGCTAACCAACCCGCCACCGCACCGCCCCTTCCTCTTTATCACTTACATTAAAATCCCAGTAGAGGCAGTTTGGAAAATTAATCCATGATCTTCTGAACAGCAGTTTCAACACATTAACTATTGAGTTGCCTCTTCCCACCAGTACTTGCTTACAAGAACTAGGGAAAATCTATGTCAAGGTGCAAAGATGTTGCCCTGGTAACATGTGCTGGTCCTGACCTTTACCTTAAAACTAGTACAGGAAGGTCAAGCAGGACCAAAGGGGAAAAAAGCCCAATGATAATTTTGATGGAATTCACAATTTATCACAATGGTATTGTCAGAAAATTGTAAGCTTGCGTGAGTTTTCTCTAGGCACTCTGGTTTCCTCCCACAGCCCAAAAAACATTCACAAATCCAGTTCTGGAGTTACAAGAAACCACCACATTTCCCATACGTACCTATGTGCTAGATAAAATATAGTTAAGTTTGCATTTTAGTAAGTTCTTGTTTGTTAAATATACAATACTGTGCATTTCTTTCTAGTTTACAATTATTTGATAGAATGCAGGGTCAGCCCTGATACAGCACCCTTGGAGCAGACAGTGGCAGCTTGATGGTGCTTGGAATAAAAACCCAATCTTCCAATTAGCAGCCCAACACCGTAACCACAGCACTAGCACATTTCCAGTTTCTCTGACTCACCTCTTCTGACTTCCCTATACTTAATCACTTTTTTATGAATGACACATTTTGCGTAGGTGGGTTGCCAGGTCCCTCAACTCTCCCCTGGCTTAATTGTTTGACTGGTTCACCTACGCTATCACTTTCTATTATGTGAGCTTAGCATGGAAGACAAGATAATTGCAGTTGAACAGCTCAGACAGGCCAAGATGACAGACTTGGTGAAAAGGCCATTTGCGTTACTATGTTCTTTAATTATCTAATGGAGACCAACGCGGGCTCTGAATGCAACGCCAAAGCTTTCTCTAAGCCAATAGTATACAAACGACAGCAATCTTTAATTCTATTGATGAATATTGATGTCATCTGATAATGGAATGGATTTGTATGTGTTTGTTGCTGAGTGCATTGGGAAGGTGTGAAGGTAATGACCAACAGCAGCGCACGCCATTGTGAAGAGCTTAGACGACACACCTTGGTTGTCAGGGCTTGACTGATACACCATGTTTTTATCATACCACAAAAATGTTTTGCAGACACCATACCAGCACTGCCACATAGAGCTGTCATCTCCAAACTGTTGCCATTCTCTGAAGCACATTGTCTAAACATTTTTGCATGTTTCTTCTGGAAAAACTTGTGTCCTGACTCATTTTAAAATTAAACACCTTTGGGATGAATTAGAACCCTAGACCTACTCACCTCATTAGTACTATTGAGAATGAATTCATGAAATTTCTACAACTCCACAAGTATAGATGTGTTGACCTAAACCAAAAATTAGCATGATTATGAGTGTATTCCAAGAATTCCAGTGCTGGGCCTCGAGCAAAACTTTTAACTTATCGGTTGCTTTGCTAAATTCCAGGAATACATTGCAATGCATTTGTTCATTATTTGAATCTGGTAAATAAAGTTTGTACATTCAGTCATTCATTCATCTTTTTACCCGCTTGTCCCCTAATTCGGGGTCACAGGGTCTGCTGGTGCCCTATAGGGTGCAAGGCAGGGGTACACCCTGGACAGGTCACCAGTCCATTGCAGGACAAAACATAGACACACATTCACGCTCATAAATGCGTGGGGAGAATATCAGCACAGAAAGATATATATCCTGGCCCAGGAATCGAACATGGGACCTTTTTGTTGTGAGGCAACCATCCTAACTACTAAGCGACCCATACACGCCACGCCATCTGTACATAACCGCTCAAATTTGTGTTGATAGTATAAGTATTCACGGAGTCAAAGAGTAAAGTTCTATTGTAATATTACTAGGAAGTATTATTCTCATGGCTACACAGGGCGTTGTATGTGGGCTCTAGGTCCTTTAATTTTTTTAAGCCAGAATTGGTATATAAAGAACAATGGAATTTTTTACAACTCCATTCCTCCTCTAAGACCTTTGGAGAAAATTATCACTTACAGGTCATTAAAGAAGCTCATCAAGATTTCAGTGACCCATAAAAAAGAAATGCTGATAGGTTTAGCTGGAAGAAACTATCCGTGGTAATTTTACATCCTTTCAGCCACTGGATAAAGAAGAAAAACGGTTGAAACAATAAAACATTCCCACCATAATTGCATTCAGAATGTCATTCAGAATTTTATCTAGTTGGCGCTGTCCAAATAGTAGGGGTAGTTTAACGGTTTAAGGTGTTGGGCTGTTACTAAAAAAACGTAGCTCACTTCCCAGCTCCACTACGAAACCGCTGTGGGCCCGTGAGCAAGGCCCTTAACCCCCAGTTGTATGTAGCTCTGGATATCGATGTAAATGAAAAGTTGTGTTTTGGGGAAGTGGTGGCTTGTGGTAAGGGTGTTTGACTGATACCAGAAAGACCAGGCTTTGATTTTCACCTCTACCAAGCAACCAGTGTGGGCCCTTGAGCAAAGCCCTTCACCCCATATTCCACTTGCTCAGTTAGATAAGCGTCTCTACCAAATTAAGTAAATTGAGAATTTCTGAGTTTGGCTTGATTGCAGTTTTCTCGAAGGAACGTCGATCTTTAAGCAACTAGAGGTCGTTAGTTTTTCCAGACTAATAAGTCCATTCTATGTGAATGGCAGTGGGATTTAAACCTAATTGCGACACTGGGCTCTGAATAAAGTGCGTTCAGTGAAGGTCAAGGCATTTATAGGCACTTCTCGTCTGTCTTTGGTCTTTTGCTGTGAAATCCAGCACTAAGATAATGAATTCATCCTGCACAGTGTGGAATTGTTGTCCTTTCAGGCGTTCATTTGTACCATGCAAACTGCATGAAAATAATAAGGAAATGGCTTTTTATAGCCTATCTTGCTGTATTCAGGAGAGAATTGCACAGCTGCCGTTCTGCAGAAGTGGAAAGTAATTTTTTTAGATCGATTTTAAAGCCCTGAATGCCCCTCTTAGTGAGGAATGGCCACTTTAAATGTGGGCCATCTGGAGCTCCACTTCTTCTTCTGAAGCGCAAATGAGAAGCGGACCACGTGTCTCTAAGACGTACCGCAACATCTGCAATTTTCCAGATTTTTTTACCCTAATTAAATTGATTCACGCCCCAAGAGCTAATGACTATAGCAACAATGGCGGGAAATGGGCTGCGACTTGTGAACCTGCCCGCACCATTTAATCTGCTGTATTTGAGTGGACAGATTGACACCGGCCTTTCAAGTGTCAATTAAAGCAGCTTTCCTTTGCTCATAACCAGCGGCTAGACCCTTAAACAGCAGATCGAGCGGTCACATAAATTTGAATTTAATGCCAGGTTGTCATGTCACTTGTCGCGTTTGTTGTCGCCTCTCGAAATGCCAGCCGGAACAGGATTGAACTTTCCTAAATGTAACAAATGCATGGCGTTTCTGTCAGATTGGGCTACCATCTCCTAGCTTTGCTCTGTCTTGAAAGCGTGATCAGAAACACCATCTTGTTCAAACCTGTTTGCATTACAACACATCAATACGTTCCAGGCTCATTGGAGATTAGATTTGCTCCTGGACTTATTGATCCTATTCAAAACATATCTTGATGAATCCGCCTTTTCCTTTCCACCGATACGATTCACACCTAAACACGTATTTGACTGCTTATCCTTCACTTAAAGTAATGGGTTTAATTCAATTAATTCATTTATCTTCTGACCTGCTTATTCCCTAATTCTGCGTCACGGGGCTCTGCTAGTGCCTATTCCAGTGCACATAGGGTGAAAGGCAGGGTTACACCATGTACAGGTCACCAGTCCATCACTGGACCAAACATAGACAAACAACTACTCACACACACTCACTTCTATGAGCAATTTCGAATCACTAACCAACCTAATGTATGTGTTTTCTATCTATAGAAAACCCATGCAAGTGCGTGGGAGAACATGCAAAAATCTCCACAGAAAGACCTTTGGCCTGGTAATCAAAGTTTGTCCCTGATGGGCAAGCCGGAGGCGACAGTAGCAGGGAAAACCTCCCTAGAGTGGTCAATAGGAAGAAAACTTGAGAGAAACTGGACTCAGCAAGGAACCCATTCTCCTGATAACAGAAATTAAGCAGTGAAAGTGTGTTTGTGTGTAAACAGTCTGTGTTGACTCCTGGTGATGAGGTGACGTCCAAAGTCATCGTAGCGTTGTGATGACTATAAGTTGAATACACAACGTCGGGTGGGAACCAGCCTATTCAGTGTGGTGGGTGACATCTGAACTGCAACAGATATATGCTCCATCATTTATTTAACAGAAAACAATATCCCCAAAATTCCTCTGTCAATATGTTTGAACTTTCACATTCCATGGAAGGTCAGCATAAGATTCATTTAACCATTTATTCATTCATTCATTTATCTTTCAACCCACTTATTTCCTATTGCCGCATCATGGGGGTCTGCTGGAGCCTATCCCAGCACACATAGTCTGCCTCACACACATCAACCAAACACTCACACTCACTCCTATGGGCAATTTAGAATCATCAATCAACCTAGTGTACACATTTTGTCTGTGGAAAGAGCAGTGGAACATGGAAACTTCTCACAGTTCTTTTACAACATTAATGCGAAACCTTCTTCCTGGATGCTTTTTTTCAAAAGTGAAGATTTCCTATTTTAATTATTCAGGGAACAATAGAGAAACCGTCTGTTCTTAAAATGAGACTTCCGGAATGCTCTTGCTTTAGATCCAGCGATTCCGAATCAACCAGCTGGCAGACACGTATTATTAATAAGTCACCCTTGTTTCTGAACTAATTGGAAACCAATACAATCTTTACTTTGATTTTGGTCGTTTTTAGCTTGAAAGAATCTCTAGGGTTGGGGCTTCTTGTGAGGCAGATGTGGAACAAAAAAAAATGGGATAAGAAGAGAAAGGAGAAAAAAGCAGGCTTATGTAATTGTCCTATTTTCTTATTTTAGCTTAACTGTATCAAAAACAACAGAAACCTTTTAACATAACAGCACCACACATATCGATTGTGTGTGTGTGTGTGTGTGTGTGTGTGTGTGTGTGTGTGTGTGTGTGTGTGTGTGTGTGTGTGTACTGGAGAGAATGGAAAAGCCCAATGGTATGCTGTTGTTTGTGTTTGTCTTCCTGTGATTACATTAAGGCATTGGATGTAGTTCCAGTACCGGGTAGTCATTATTGGAATGGTTAACTCTTCTTTTTTTCTTTCTTTCTCTATTCTTCTCAGGCTCTCTCTGTGAGATGAAAAGGGATGTGGTAGCGCTCTGGTTAAGGTGTTAGACTGCTAATTGGAGGATCAGAGTTAGATTCTCAGCACCGCCACCACCATTGCTGGGCCTCAAAGCAAGGGCCTTAACCTAATTAATGTCAGGAGGTCTGTCAGTTCTCTAAAGGGTCAAAGGCAGGAGGCATACCCTATTTGCTGGGAATTGAACTTTAGTAATCCAACAATAATGCTACTACTTCCCATGTTGCACCATCAGAGTAATGCTGGGCAGAGGTAGCTCAGAAGGGGTAGTGGTGGCTTGAATGGTTCATTTCTTAATGGGAAAAAGACCTGAAAAATTAAAATCTCCGAAAAGAAAGTTTCAGCGCCACCACCACCAGCCAGCCAACATTTGGTCCTTGGTCAAGACCACAAACCTTTCCTGTTCCAGGGTCTGCTGACCCTGCATTCTGAAACCAACTTCTTAAGACAAAGACAAAACAAAGGCATTCCAGTTTACAGTAAGTGCACTTACACAAAGTCTGCACGAATAGGTGAGGGTGGAGAATCACCTTACAACAAGAACATACAAATGAGGGGCACATGGTTTCAAGTGTGGATATCGGGATAAGGGTCTTCTGTGCAATAAGACTAGCAAAAATTTCCATTTCAATGGTTTAACAAGAAAAAAAAGTTCTTTCTCTCCCCAGTACGAGGTTTTGGCTTTTATAAAAAATAAGTGCATACTTTGTTCTTGCTAGAAGGAATCAACCTAACCCAACACTAAAACCTGATGAAAACCTCGTTGATATTCCATTGTTGAAATTCATGCATCTTTTAATTGGTGTGAAACCTGTTATCAAGCCTCAGCCTGTGGACCGGATTCTAAACTCATAGCTTCGCAGTGCTACACACACACACACGCACACACACACACACAGGAACTCTCCACACACACCAATTAAATTTAACGTCAAAACTTCTTGTTTTCCTCTGCCGAGACAGGCATTAAACACACAGCTGCTCAGTATTAGAAATAGTCAAAAGTGACGTTTGATCAGTTTTCTGTCTCTAACAGATGAACAGAAGGTCCAATTAGATCGTGAACGCGTCCCGCCGTTCCCCAGAGGCTTTCCAGGGTAGCCAAAATGTCAAGCAGTCAAAGGAAGTGTGTGAGACAGACGCCCGCTTTGCTTCATGTCAAACTGCCTGTCATAAACTTTCAAGCCTGAGCACAGGACTGAAACAAAGTCTCGACTTTTGGCCATGTTAGGTCCTTTGTTTTTAGAGGAAACTTTGTATTGAGTAACGAATAAGAACTACACTATACTGTCAAATGTTTTTGGTCACCTGGCCAATAGATATGACCCACCCGAGACCTCCTTTCTTGACATTAGTGTCTGATCTCACTAATGCTATTGGAGCTGAATGAAGAGATATCTCACGTTCAAGCACAACATTGGACTGAATGGTCTTACTAGAAGATGGTAAATATGTATTTAAAATAATGTCCTGGGCTGGGGTGTTTCTGTATGAAGTTTGCACGTTCTCTCCATGCTTGTGTGGGTTTACTCAGGGTTTTCCAGTTTCCACCTACAGTTCAAAACATGTAGGTTAAAATGGTTAGTGATTATAAATTGCCCATAGGAGTGAGTGTGTTTGGCAGGCCCTGTGATGGACGGGTCACCTGTTCCTGTCTTCACCCTTCCAGAAAGCTGGGATAGACTCCAGCAGACTCCTTTGACCACAAATTAGGGAATAAGCAGGTATAGACAATGACTGAATAAATTAATAAGTTTACTTTGTTTCTTTGATTTAGTGAAATCACCTTGTTTCACTCCGCCGCTGGGCTAACATCTAACCCTGACTAACCATATCGCACAAATCACACCGACTGGAGCTACATTACTCACCGCTACCAGTTTACTCTGGCTGCATGATTCATTTACAGGTTGAGGACATGAGAGATTTTACCACTAGAATTTCCCTTCAAGCACAGCATTTGAAATCTGAAGGTCACATAGTATGAAAAACCTTAACAATGAGCATCCAGTGGTGCTGAAAGCTGTGTGGTCACTGGAAAGAATTAAGGCGAGGTCGGAGTGTGGAGGTGGATGGGAGACTGAGGGTTTTTTAAGAGCAGAGACGGTAAGGTGATGATGTCCAGGGGAGCTGATTCGCTGTAATATTTGGCAGATTAGCGGAGCAATACGGCCAAGAGCAGTAAATTAAACTCAATTAAAGTGTCACGCGAGGCTTTTGAGGGACACGACATATATGTGTCGAGAGACCGTGGGTTCAGATACCGACAATGGCACATAGCTGCTTGCCAAGAGAGTGTAATTGGCCGTGTTCTACCTTTACTCTCACTTTTACTTGTCAATCATTATGACTATCCAATCATCCCTGGCTGTATGTTCTAGTTTGGGGAAGATGGCGGATAGAACGTTCTATTAAGTGTGTTATCAAGTCCATGGAGCCTTTCTTCATAGGTAACAGCATTGTAATCTGGGGGGGCGGGGTGAGTGTAGCTATTATTACAGTGACTGTACTAAGTGTGTCTGATAGTGTGTAGTACAGGCCCCCAGTGGATCTTATTAAATAAGTATAATATTAAAATACACAGTTGTGCTATTTGTACATTGCTATCGTTGCTTATTCAGTGACGTAACATTACATTTACAACATTTGACAGAGGCTCTTATCCAGAATACCTTACATTTATTTCTTTTATACAACTGAGCAACTGGGCTTGGTGACTCAACCTCACTGGGGTGAACTGAAATGGCGGCTGCAGCTCAGAGCTCCTCACCTGACATTAGAACACCTTAACCACTGTTCTACCGCTTTCCCACAACTCACAATGTCAGGTGAATATACGCTCTGTCTGCTTACATGGTACTCGCTAATGCAAATATTGAATACATATCCCATTTATTTCCACATCTAAATGAGGCCTGAAACCGATCCCCGCTTTTTTTTCCCTTGCTTTCCATCTGCGCCAAATCAGAGGAATAAAAATTGACATTAGGTCACATGATAGAATTCCATAAGGGGGAATTGAGTAATGAGGAAAATGAGGTACACGGCTGTTCTGCCGTGTATTTATGCTAAATTGGTTTGGTTTCATATTGTAGAAATAATCATAATAATAATGATAATAATAAAAATACCCTTGGAAACACTTTATTAACTGCTCATGTCATTTGGTAGCAAATCAAATAGTGCATATCAGGCATATCAAAACTGTTTAACTCTGGAAAGGAGAGAGAGAAAGAGAGAGAGAGAAAGAGAGAGAGAGAGAGAGAGAGAGAGAGAGGCTCGCTGCGAGATAGAGAGAGAGAGAGAGAGAGAGAGAGAGAGAGAGAGAGAGAGAGAGAGAGAGAGAGAGAGAGAGGTGTGT
>JAOTRA010109267.1:0-10620 GCA_026260255.1 Pseudolaguvia tuberculata
ATCTATCTATCTATCTATCTGTCTGTCTGTCTGTCTGTCTGTCTGTCTGTCTGTCTGTCTGTCTGTCTGTCTGTCTGAATTACTTACATGAAAATAGCATTTGACAATAAAAACAATAAAATAAATAATAAAAAAAGCACAAAATCCCTTTGCCCTAGTAAAACAGAAATAATAATAGAAAACATCTGCCCAGCAAAACATTACAAGACCAAATATTAAAATGTTTATGATGCAGTTAGTTTTAATACTAACACAGCAAGTTTTTTTCCCCCAGAGTGTAAAATAAATAAATATTCCGATAATTAAACAACTGGGGCAAAATTCTGGCAATAACCATTATCACACTTTCTCCTGTCTTACAACAGACACATGTTTCACCTTCTAAAAATACTTATATTGTGCAACAGTCTTATGAAATACTGTGCTGTCGGTTAAGACTGTTGTCACTTTATATTGAGTATTTGTGTATGTTTTAGGGGTCGCCTCACAAAGAAGAAGGTCCCTGGTTCAATTCCTGGGCCAAGGATCTTTTTGTGCAGAGTTTGCATGTTCTCCTCCGGGTACTTGGGTTTCTTTCCACAGTCCAAAAAATATCTACAATAGGTGGATTGGTAATTCTAATTTACCCATAGGAGTGAACGAAAAAAATCCACGATTCAGCTGTCATGTAATGCAGCCATGACATTAGTCAGGAAAAATCCAGTTGCTGGTTTGATGTTTGCTGTAAATGGGGTTTGTGTTAACTTAGTTATCTGTGACAGCAGATAACTAAACATAACTGTCGTTACTTTCTCGACTTCTACACATTTCAGTCTTATAGGTACTTGTCAGGAATGAGACACAGAGATAATTAGAGCTCATTTATTCACCCAATCGACAAAAGATAATAAGTGTCGTGACGATAAGCCAAAGGAAAATAAAGAGGGTAGAACTGAAGACTGGATAAGGAAGAGAAATGAAACGGATGACAGACAAAAAATGAATAAAAGTAGGTTCTTAGCCTAAGGTGCTGACTAGGAACACTGTTATAATCAGGTTTTTGTGTAGAAGAAGTAAAGTAAATACACCTTTGTTAATAGTGTGCATTAACGTGCATTCTCCCTGCGTTTGCAGGTTTGTTTTTTTACACCCATAGGAGTGAATCTGTGTGGCTGGGGATAGACTGGCCAACTCTCCAAGGTGTACCCCTGCCTTTCGTCATATTTGCACTGGTATAGGCTCACACAGACCAAATTAGGAATAAGCATGGAAGAAGATGAATGAATGAATGAATGAATGAATGAATGAATGAATGAATGAATGATGAAGGTGGTGAGGATCTGGCAAAGCTTGGAGCTAAAAGGTCTTGGACCATATGTCTGAGTCCGACTTTACTTGTACCTCAAATACAATCAAATTAAACCAAAGATTAATCATTTATTAATAATTGTCTTTACAGTCGAATCATAAATTAAATCAAACATTTATCACCTAAAGAACATGTACAGCCTCTTCTAAACGGGTGTATGAAGTATCCGCTGACTAAAGATTTATAAATCACTAAAATATCATGATATCATTTCCATGTTCCATGTACCAGGAACACAAACAGAACCCCCTGACCTGTGTAATTGTTATTCCAAAGCACTGTTTCCAACATGCAGGGACCTGCATAATCCTTTCACCACCTACCGAGCGCAATCAAAACCTGCACCTGCAGGAAAAACATGCGTGAGCCCTTTCAGAACCTGTTTATTAGGAACAGTGTCTGAATATTCCCACGCTCTTTCCTTTTATATAGTCAAACTCCAACAAGGGACATCGAAAATATACATTTATATAAAATAAACATATATACATATAAGAAAAAAGCAATGACACACTGTTATGACAATACCTAGGCATGATGTCATAACAATAGGGATTTCTACAGGACGTCCATGAGCAAGTCAGAGAGGTCAGATTAAGACAGAGAGGTCAGATTAAGACAAGTGGTTTGGAGATGTACAGAGGAGGGACAGCGGAAATAATGAAAGAAGGATGTTGGGCATGGAGCTTCAGGCATGAAGACAGATATGAAAATATGGTTGTGACGTGAATTTAGTAGGTTTGAATAAACAAGATGCAGAGGTCATAGGGCTGGGTATAGGCAGATGATTAGCTGGGGCGATACCTGAAGGAAACAGCCTGACAGAGTAAGAAATTGATGTATTTAAATTCATAACTGATATAATCTTTAGTATCGTATATCCTGATAACAATTCTTCTACTACACAGAGCACAGAAAGCAACTGATTCCCAGTCATAATTCACTTTCTTCAGCGCCATCTTCTTCATCTTCTCCTTCTACAACTGCCTCTTTCACCCCAACTATATACTACATTCATAAACCTCCTCCTTGGTCTTCCTCTTTTCCTTCTGCTCAGCACCTCCATTCTTCTACCATGTCCCTCTTCTGCACATGTCCAAACCATCTCAACCTAACCTCCCTCACCTTGTCTCCAAGACATCCTACATGCGCTGTCCCTTTAATAAACTCATTTCTAATCCTGTCCATCTTCGTCACTCCCAATGAAAATCTCAACATCTTTAACTCCACCTCCAGTTCCTCCTTCTGTCTTTTTGACAATGCCACTGTCTCTAAACCGTACTTTCTTCAGCGCCATAAACATATTCAACCAATCAGAGCAGCTTTTAAAAGGAGTTCTAGTTTCCTGTGCCATAATCTAAATCAGATGTCCAGTCAAGGTTGAATAAGTGTAATGTCTCATCCTGAGGCTACTCGTAATCTAACCTTTCCCATCCAGCCAAGCTTTTAATTCGTCCGGAGTTTAGCGTATCCTCTGATCATAATGTTGGGTTCATTTCATCATTTTATGTATAGTGCCGGTCCCAAGCCCGGAGAAATGGGAGGGTTGCGTTCGGAAGGGCATCCAGCGTAAAACCCCGCCAAGTCGAATGTGCGGATCACGGATCCTCTGTGGCAACCCCTAACGGGAGCAGCCAAAGGACAAAGAATGTATATAAATAACATGTCCCATAAGTTCTGAACCTGGTTCATTAATTTCAGTGCAGTGTTGTGCGCTTGGGCATTGTGTTAGAGGAAGCTTTTGATGTAATGGACCTAAATACACACAATATCCTCTCTTTCCCTAATTTGGGGTCACAGGGTTCATTGCATAGCCACACATAGACACAAACACTCACCCCTAATGACAATTTAGAATGATATAACAGGAACACTTTCATGGCTGCTAGCTGGAGAAAGCGAGCTGGAGTAGATGTGACAGATCATCTACAATCATGGTATTGGAGGCTAGCTGCTGTTTTTGTTCTCTGATTATTCAGAAGAAATATTGTCCTGTGGAGTTTGATTTGAAACTTGTATGAACGCTCAAGGTAGTGTGGTGACTGAAGACCAGCAACTCTCCCATCAGCTATACTACTGGTTCATTCATTTATCTTCTAACCCAATTAGTTTTCTAACTCAAGGTTACTGGGGTCTGCTGGAGCCTTTCCCAACTACTGGTTCTTTTTAGTTATTTAAATTTTATTTGTCACACGGGTGGCGCTGTGACATAGTGATGGGCTAGTGACCTGTCCAGGATGTAGCCCTGTCTTTGCCCTATTTTGGCGTGCTCCTACCCGGGACCTCCATCCTCAGCATTATTCTACCAATACACTGCATGTCCCTCCTCTGCACATGTTCAAACTATCTCGACCTAGCCTCCCTCACATTGTCTCCAAATCATCCTACATGCGCCGTCCCTCTAATGAACTCATTTCTAATCCTGTCCATCCTTGTCACACCCAATGAAAATCTCAGCATCTTCAACTCTGCCACCTCCAGCTCCGCTTCCTGTCTCTATGTCTGTATATATAAGTTACAATCAAAACATATTACATACGACTGTGCTAACCACCACACCGCCAACAATAATAATTATTTTAATAACAATTTTTTACTCCATCTTTCAATAAAGCACAAATACCAGGATTTTGTTGATGACCTCTTAGTTAAATACTATATAGAATACAGTCTATCAATACAATAATAACTTTTCAGGAGTTTACACACTGCTGACTTGTGATGTCATAAACATTTATAGCTCACACATAGATCACAGTTAGACTATAGAGGCATTTGATTAAAGATGTAGTTTTAGAAAAAAACAGTCAGGCATTTTGTCCTGAAGAAGCAGTGTTATGAATGACCAGACTCAATCTGTCTCTTCTTCTCTGGAGATTAATACACCTCAGTCTTTCTTCTTCAGGCCCTGGTATATTTTATCTGCTTTAACTAATGAACTGAAAGTAATAGAGTTCACTTCAACACTGTGGAAGTTATATTCCACCCATCATTCACTGCTGTAGGGCAGAGATGGCAAAAAGTTTTTGATAAGAAATTGGAGATCAAGCAACAGTTGGCACACCTCCATTGTTAGGGTCGTGAGCGGTGTGCCGTTAAGGGGGGCGAGCATTAGGGAGACACACACTACTATGTTTGGTGCAGAATGATTATGATAGGAACCCAATCTCATATTTTCTTCATACTTTCATTCATTCATTTATTCATTTTCTTACCCACTTATTCCCTAATTCGGGGTCACGGGGGTCTGTTGGCACCTATCCCAGTACACATAGGGCGAGAGGTCCATCTCAGGGCAACACAAACAAACAACCATTCACACACACATTCACTCCTATCAACAATTTAGAATCACCAATCAACCTAATCTACATGTTTTTGGACTGTGGGAGGAAACCGGAGTACCCGTAGGAAACTCAGGCGGGCACGGGGAGAAAATGCAAAAGTATTTTCTTCTTAGGGCCCAAAATTGCATGTATTGTTCATGCCATTGCTTAAGGTACTTCACGCTCTCCCTACTCCAGAGTCACTGTATTATGCCCTGCCTCTGCTTCCTAATCTGAATTAATTTCCTAATTTGTGAAATACTTTTTGTCTCATATCTTAGATTGGAAGGCGCGGTGGCGCACGATCGCCTCACAACAAGAAAGTCCCGGGTTCGAATCCCGGGCCGGGGATCTTTCAAGTGCGGAGTCTCCTCGCACTTACGTGGGTTTCCTCCTTGCCGTCCAAAAACATGAAGTAGATTAGGTTGATTGGTGATTCTAAATCAATTATAGGAGTGAATGTGTGTGTGAATGGTTGTTACCCTGAGATGGACTGGCGACTCGTCCAGGGTGTACCACTGCCTCTCACCCTATGTGAGCTAGGATAGGCGCAGCAGACCCCCATGACCCCGGATTCGGGAATAAGCGGGTTAGAAAATGAATGAATGAATGAATGAATATCTCATATTAGGAAGCTGATCTGTGTGTACAGTGAAATATACTGTATGTAATTTATAGGTGACAAGCAAAACATTTATCTAAAGATCTAGATTTTCCCTTTATAAATTACAAATTGCTGCATTTGGCAGACGCCCTTAACCAGAACGACTTACAACTAAACAATTGGGGGTCAAGGGCCTTGCTCAGGGGCCTACAGTGATAGCTTGCTAGTTCTGGGAATCAAACCCTGACTTTCTTGTATTAGTCCAACAGTTTAACCTCTAAGCCACCACTTCCCCATGAATACAAATTGGTTTAATAGACGTTTAACTTTTTTTTTAACTGTAATTCAGCTCGTAGACAGCAGGGGGCTCTAGAACCTATTTTATTCATTCTAAGAAAACTTAGTCCTGGTCAGGAAAACGATGGCTTCAGAGCTTATTATTGAAACATGGAGGAATACACAGCGAATGAAACATTTGTCCCACACAAAAGTCCTTGTTAAAAGCTGTCAAAAATGTCAATGGGTTTTTATGGTTGTGGTTGTAATGTGTGTTAGAATTTATCATAGATGTGTGCACTAAAGACATAATAAGAACAGGACATAAGTCCACCCATTCTGGACATTCATCTTGTCTTTCGGCTGCTCCCGTTAGGAGTTGCCCCAGCAGATCACACCCATGATCCCCACATTCAACTTGACGGAGTTTTACACTGGATGCCCTTCCTAACCCAACCTGATGGAATGCCTAATGTAAATTTTTTTTGGACTGTGAGAGGAAACCAGAGTACCCAGAGGAAACCCATGTACGCGCAGGGAGAACATGGAAACTTTGCACAGAAAGATCCCCGACCTTGTTGTGAGGTGTCCGTGCTATCCACCACGCCACCATGCCTCCCGTGTTAAATATTGACAGACAAATATAACAGACTATGAACTTTCTTTCAGTACATCACGCTTCTTTAGATCTGTGTTGTGTTCAGTGAATGACCCCCTTAAGGCCAGGAACAAAAATGAACAGCAAGGTACAAATGAAATAACTGAAATGCTCATGGAGGACCACGACAGGAGAACACTTCTGGCTGCCATTTGAAGAGTCATCCAAACTGAAGTGCTGCTTAAATGCTTTCAAGGGCCCTTTCAAATAGTCATTAATGACCGTCCTAACTGATGGACACTTCACTATCACACTGAATGAAACAATTCTGGCAGCAGTTATGAAAGTCAAGATTACAGTCAACCATTACAAACACTGTTATTGTGCCTTTTTTAATCTATATATTAACCCCACGTTCCCACCCTGTGATGGACTGGCGACCTATCCGGGATGTTTCCCTTGCCTCTCGCCATATGTTCTCTGGGATAGGCACCAGCAGAACCCTGTGACCCCGAATAAGGGAATAAGCAAGTAAGAAGATGAATGAATAAATGAATGAATGAATAAATGAATGAATGAATGAATGAATGAATGAATGAATGAATGAGGATCACATTTCCTCAGATCCACTAGTACTGCTCGACTTGTTCCACCATCTCCTAGGACACAAGGTTGGTCTCAAGACTTTTCTCTGTCCTGGCAGCAAGATAGTGGAATGATCTTCCCATCAATGTCAGAACAGTGGAGTCACTGGCTGTCTTCAAGAGACATCTGAAGACAAACCTTTTTCTTAAACACCTGGCAACATAAATCCATGCTGTTTAGTTTTGTAATTCTATGGTACCAGTATTAAAATGTTCAATGATGTGACTTTAAGCATCCTTTGTATGTCCCTCTGCATAAAAGTGTCTGCTAAATGCTGCAAATGTAAATCTATATATTCATTCATTCATTCATTCATTCATTCATTCATTCATTCATTCATCATTTTAACCTGCTTATTCTCTAATTCGGGGTCACAGGGTCTGTTGGAGCCTATCCCAGTGCATATAAGGCAAAAAAAAAGGGTAAACCCTGGACAGGTTGCCAGTCCATCGCAGCCACTCACATTTTCACTCCTGTACAATTTTGACTCACCTACTCAAATGTGTTTTTGGACGGTGGGAGGAAACCAGAGTACCTGGAAGAAACCCACACAAGCGCTGGAAGAACATGCAATCTCTGCACAGAAAGATACCGGGCACGGGAATCGAACTCAAGACCTTCTTGTTGTGACCTTGCTAACCACTACACCACCGCGCCACACGTGTTCTGAATATATTGCTTACTTTTTAAAATAATATAATATAGTACTGTAATAATAATATTATGTTGTTTTACTTATATTTTTACAGCTATTTTTTTATGTTGAGGGGCTAATAAACAAATTTGCGTGTTATTAACTGTATGTTCATCCTTTTCATCCATCTAGTCTTCTCCAAAAATAACGCCTACGTCAGGCGGCGGTTTCTGCAGTACCGCTAGAAAGCAGTAGGAGGCAGACTAACTTCATGCAGCGTGCAGATGAACTAAGGTACTGCAGTGGACAAAGGTTTTTAAATCAATTAATTATTAGTGAATTATGACTAATCTGATAAAGCATCTTAGGAACCAAATAATAATAATAATTCATTCATTCATTTTATTCGTGGTCACAAGGGTCACGGGGGGGGGGGGGCAGTTCGCCAGTCTATCACAGGGCAATAATAATAATTCATTCATTCATCTTCTTCTTACTCGCTTATTCCCTAATTCGGGGTCACGGGGTCTGCTGCGCCTATCCCAGCACACATAGGGCGAGAGGTGGGCGTACACCCTGGACTGGTCGGCAAGCTAATCTCAGGGCAACACATAGACAAACAACCATTCACACACACATTTACTCCAATGAACAATTTAGAATCACCAATAAACTTAATCTGCATGTTTTTGAACTGTGGGAGGAAACCGGAGTACCCTGAGGAAACCCACGCAAGCGCGGGGAGAACATGCAAACTCCGCACAGTAAGATCCCGGCCCGGGATTCGAATCCAGGACCTTCTTCGTGTGAGGCGACCGTGCTATCCACTCTGCCACCGTGCCGCCCAATAATAATGTGTGTGTGTGTGTGTGTGTGTGTGTGTGTGTGGTTATTTGTCTATGTGTGGCGAACTGTTAAGAGTGTCCCCCTGCTTTTTGTCTTATGTGCGTTGGGATAAGCTCCAGCAGAGTTTGAATAAATGAATGAACGAATGAATGAATGAACTGTATATTGTATTGTAATGAATATCTTACCTTCGGTCACAGATAACCTGTATCCCAGCAGCAGTGGGCACAGTGGGCACAAGCCTAGAGGCGGTGAACTAGTAGCGCAGTGGTTAAGCTGTTAGACTGGAAAATCAGGGTTCAACTCCCAGCCCCACCATGCTGCTACTACTGGACTCCTGGACTCCAAGACCCTTAACCTCCAATTGGTCAGTTGTTTAAAAAGCAAAGAGTTAAATGTAAGTCACTTTGGATAATGCTGTCTTCCAAAAGCTGTAAATGTAAGAGACACCCTGGACAGTTGTCTCTTCCCAGGTCCATCCCAAGAAACATTCCCACTTCCATTCACACACAAAGGGCAATTTATTTTGGACTGAGAAGGAAACCAGAGTAACCGAAGAAATTTCTAAAGACAGGGGGGTTCATGCAAAATTAGTGTAGGGAGAGGGGAGACAACAGTCAAACGCCCGTCCTTGAAGGTGTGAGGTGGACAATCTAACCACATAAACACTGTACACATCCCACTACTGCCTTTATCATATAAATGAGAATGATACCCATAATATCTTATCACACTGCCAGTGCAGAGAGCGCCCTCACTGAATATCAGTGCAGTGCTGAGGCCTGAACATCTCTGTACCGTAAAGGGTGGTGATGTCTTCGAAACAGGGCACTGGGTCAGTACTGCCCAGGATAACTATACCAGCTGGTAAAGACAAATTCAGATTTTGAAAAATCCCACGCAGCCCAACAGCAGACTGGTTGGAGAGGCTGCAGTCTGGGAAACGCCTCCACATCCATATGGCCAGGACTGAGAGTCTAAAAGAAGTTTCTTTTCATCTTCCATCAGCATACTTCAGCTCTATTACTATGTGTCATTCTCACTTCTTCTCTCTTTCCGCATTACCTAAACACACACACACACACACACTCCAACCCTCCTAACCACACATACACACACACGTTTTGGGCATGACAGTAACTGCATATTCCTGATAATACCCGGGGATATGGGATAGGGATCCATTCATTCATTCATTCATTCATTTGTTTATTCATTCATTCATCATCCTATAGCACATAGGGCAAAAGGTAGGGGTGCACCCTGGACAGGTTGCCAGTCCATTGAACACAGATGAACAACCATAGACACTCACAATTTAGAATTGCTAATTAATCTGATGTATGTTTTTGGACTGTAGAAGGAAACCTGAGTACCCAGAGTAAACCCACACAAGCATGGGAAGAAGATGCAAGACCCCTTGTCTAGGAATTAAACCGTGCTCCCACCCGAATAATGTACATGAACTTATTTGATACTTCATTTATTCATCATCTAACCCCTTTATTCCCTAATCGGGGTCACTGGGTTTTCTGGAGATTATCCTAGTGCAGATTTGGCAAGAGGCAGGGGTAAACCCTGGACAGGTTGCCAGTCGATTGCAAAGGCACACATAGATGATCAACCTAATGTACATGTTTTTGGACTGTGGGAGGAAACCGGAGTATCTGGAAGAAACCCACGCAAGCATGGGGAGAACATGCAAACTCTGCAGAGAAAAATCCCCGGCCCGGAAATCAAACCTGGGACCTTCTTATTGTTAAGCGAGCATGCTAACACTTCATTCATTCATCTTCTTACCCGTTTATTCCCTGATTCAGGGTCATGGAAGTCTGCTGGTGCCTATCGCAGAGCACATAGGGCGAGAGGTCGCCAGTCTATCACAGGGCCACACATAGACAAATAATCACTCGTACACACATTCACTTCTATGGGCAATTTAGAATCATCAGTCAACCTGATGTTTTTGGACTGTGGGAAGAAACCGGAATACCACGCAAGCACAGGGAGAACATGAAAACTCTGCACAAAAGGATCGCCGGCCCATGAGTCAAACCTTAGACCTTCTTGTTGTGAGGTGACCATGAAAGAAAGAAAGAAAGAAAGAAAGAAAGAAAGAAAGAAAGAAAGAAAGAAAGAAAGAAAAAACCCATTAAGCCTTTTCCCCCCATTTGTTTACATGCTGTATAAGATAAACAGACTTGATAGTAAGTGTGGAGCGGAAGGATGATAAAGGGGAACTTCTGTGTTTCCAGTTAAACATGCCTGCTGGTGTGTGTGTGTGTGTGTGTGTGTGTGTGTGTGTGTGTGTGTGTGTGTGTGTGTGTGTGTGTGTGTGTGTGT
>JAOTRA010109298.1:0-10617 GCA_026260255.1 Pseudolaguvia tuberculata
GTGTGTGTGTGTGTGTGTGTGTGTGTGTGTGTGTGTGTGTGCGTGTGCGTGTGCGTGTGCGTGTGCGTGTGTGTGTGCGTGTGTGTGCGCGTGTGTGCATGTTGTACCTCTGCCTTTCGCTATATGTGAGCTGGGATAGGCACCAGCTGACCCCGAATTAGTGAATAAGCGGGTAAGAAAAGGAATCCAAAATGTCTGAATACTGTACTGAACTGGTACAGTTTGTATTAACAAGACAGACATTCATAACTCTTTCTTCTGTCTCACACTCTTGTGCGCATCCACTACCACCAAACTACAGCATTTGAAGGGTAAAATACCTTTACCCACACGCACAACAATCGTTGACCAAAATGACCCCATCTAAATTTAACAGTTTAGTCTGCACTGACTGTATGTATGTATGTATGTATGTTGGAGAATTTGATTAATTTGAAAATTTTTTTTTTTTTTTTTTACTTTTTAAAAAGTATTATCTTGCATACAGAAATTCTATATACAAAATTTATAGAATCTCGATTTTAAAGATGTGTTTACACAGCAGAAGAACACAGCAATGGAGAACAGTCATGTCTACACAGTCAGCCAAACAAAAAGAATTACATTAAATAATTCTGAAGCGTATATTGCATTTGAGTTTACATTTGATGAATGCTAGTTTCTTTATCAACAGCGTTACAAAATTGTCTGTGTGATTTGCAATGTGCTTTATAGGCTCTAAAAAACATTCATCCATCCCTATCAGCTTCAGCATCCAAGTACAGTAATATTGTGGGGATTAGTGATGGGAAATAAATGGCAGCTCTTCCCATATGTATGGAGTAAACCTGTTACTGGCTTAAGGATGCTGCATTTCCATTTGGATAAAAGATTTTAGGGGATATAATGAGATACATTTATTTGTACCAATGATACACCATGGTAAAAAAAAAAATCAAAATAAAAAATTTACCTTACTGCATACTTTTATTTGTTTGTACTGCAATGCAGAAAAAAAAGGAAAGGAAAACATTTTTTATCTGCAAAATACTTCTCTTTCATACCAGGTCTGTAGATGGTGGCAAGTCATTGGGGAGGAACCTTAAGTGACAGTTTCATTTCTATTTTCCAAGATGCTGTTACCTAACAGGACTGTTTCAGCCAGTGGGAGCTCAGAGTTAACAAGCAGCAAGTGTCTGTTCATTTAGAACAATGCATGGTGATCATTGAGATTCTGAAGCAGTTCAGTGTGTTTGTTTCTCATTGTTTAGCAATTTGGATATCCATCTTCTTGGATGATACTGTGATTATTTGTTGTTTATTTGAAAGGCTTCCACATTGTAAGTGTTGGGTTTTTGTTTGTGTTTTTTCATTGATTTTGGTTTTGATATATTTTCAAATTTACGTCAGTGGTTTTTTCCAATGTATTGTGACAGTTTTTTTCAGGTTTACTTGTAATCTGGTAAATGTTTGATTTCTTTACTATTTCACTGTGTACTATCTGCTATACATGGATGAAATATAGGGCAAGCTAGTACCAGCCCATGAACATATGTATGTTTATCCCAAAACCGGTTTCCACAATCTCAAATGATAGTTTTATATTCATTCATTCATTCATCTTCTTACCCGCTTATACCCTAATTCGGGATCACAGGGATCGGCTGGTGCCTATCCCAGCACAAATAGGGCGAAAGGCAAGGGTACACCCTGTACAGATCACCAGTCCATCACAGGACACTCATATGGACGAACTACCACTCACACATTCACTCGTGTGGTCAATTTAGAATCACCAATCAACTTTAATGTACATGTTTTTGGACTGTAGGAGGAAACATGTTCTCCCAGAGGCAGAACATGCAAACTCTGCACAGAAAGATCCACAGCCCGGGAATTGAACCCGGACCTTCTTGTTGTGAGTCAACCACACTCTATGCCACCGCTCTGATCGCATAGTTTTATGTAATGGATATTTAAATTATGCCAAACTAGTACATATGTTGATACTTCTTAGGGATTATCCTTTTTCCTCACAGGTTCGTTTTCTTCCTTGGGGACACACACTCACAAACACACAAAGAGGGCACTATTGAAAAACAGGGCAGGGATTCAGACGGGGAGGAGTTTGTCAGTTTGATAAATGGATACCAAACTATACAACCTAACACAGAATGTTGCATAAACTAGTCACATCAATAGCAAAATGGGCAACAAAAGTTCTTTTTAATGCAACAAGAAAGAAAAGCAGATACACATGATCAGGAAATTGTGAAGTTAGAGGTTGTGAGTTGAATATAATGTGTTGAATTATCTTGAGATTTTTGTCTTTACATTAATGCCGTGATACAGATTCAGTTATCCAGAGTGACTTTTATATTCCATTATTTTAGCAGTTAAGGATTAATAGCCCTTCTCAGGAGCCCCCTGCTTTGGTAGCTTGGTAGCATAGGAAATGTAGTCCACGATCTTCCAATCAAAGTTTAACCGCTATACTACCACTTCTTCTCAAATTTTTCAAGGGACAGCTAGCAAACTTGAATATAATGTTTTGCCTAGATTTAAGTAATAATATAAAAGGCCTCGTATATTTGTTTTTTTCTAGCCCAAGGTTATCTGTGGAACACTTTAATCCACTGTCCATGGCCTACATACAACTGGTATGGTATTGTTCTGGATGTCCTTCGCATCCAGTGTTGCCATTGCTGAACTTTTATTACAGGTCCTTGGTTATAGACTAATGTATACCACTGGCCACTGGCTATTTCAAGGGCCCCTAAAGAATTGTCTTGCACTTCTAACAAGACTGATCCAATTTGATTTGCCCTGCTTTAACACTTGCTCAAAGATGCCTGAGACAGTAGTGTGGTCATGTTCTTGTTCCAGGTTTCTAATGAGATGTTTTTAACTCCGTGTTTTTGTTGAAAGCATGGTTCTCTAGACCAGACTTATTTAGTTATGTTTCATTTACACAATGTTTATGGATCAAAGAGAAAGCTTCCGGGGTAATCACACACACTGTTCTGAATTTTATATCCCTCTCCTAGTTAACATTTTATATTTAGGTTTAATTATTTTTATAGTAACACATGCAATAAATAATCAATAAACATGGCAGGAAATAAAGAAATAATGGTTAACAGTAAGGTATCACCAGATCATTTTTTAAATGAAAAGCCTGTTCGCATTATCTACCCAAGTGACAAACAAAAACTCTCAATGGTTGAGAGGCATATCGTTCTATCAAGTCTATAATTGACGGCAGCTTTGTGACTAATGGTAAAGATACAAATCTTGCCTTAATCTTAAAGATTCCATACCCAGATGAATCATCGATGAACTTTTAACAAAATAATGGGAGTAGATGCATTTGAAAGAAGGAAGGGCTCAAGCTCCCTCACACGCAACACGTCATCTCTTGGAGGTAGCTTGGTGCTGGCTCTCTGCTCTTTACAAATGGTATGACTGCTGAGAGAAGGAGCAGAAGAAATTCGAACCTGTGTAGAGCTCAATTTTCTGCTTAGATTTAGTAACCGATAGGCAGTGTGTCAAAGCACAAAAAGTTAATACCATCAAAAGCAACACAGAAGCTTCTGTATCTAATTAAATGGAATTGCCTTACATGGCTTAATGCGTCACCTGGTCTCAACCCAATTGAACGTGTTGTTTTTTATTGAGGTTAAAACTAAAGTTAGACCGTTCCACAAAAAAGCAGCAGTAGCTTACACGCCTGTAAGATGTCAACTCAGCATTTATGCTGATCTTTCTGGTATTTGGCAGACTTTTTTATTCAGAGCGACTTACATTTAACCTTTACACATACATCTGATCAGCAGTCCGACACTTTCACCACTGAGCTACCACTTTCACCGCTAATTGCACATGTATCAATTCTTTTCAAATTAAAAGCATAAGCTCCACCAGACCCTTGTCACCCCGAATAAGCAGGTTAGATGAGGCAGACATAATCCTTGGATTTATATTTTTGTTCTTTTGCAGTTACTTTTGAACTTGTAAGCGATTTTTAATACTAGGCCCATTGAAAATGTGTACACCAAAAACTGTCCCTGGTTATATAGGTGTGGACCTGCCTACTCTTAACATTCTTTTCTGTTAGCATTTTGATACACCTTTATGAGTAATGGCAACGGATTGTGTTTCTTTCTGGGGGTTGGGGGGATTCCAGGAAGACAGAGGTTCGATTCCCAGCTCCACCAAGCAACCACTGTGGGCCCTTGAGCAAGACCTTTAACCCCAGCCAAATGCTGTAAATGTAATGTAAATCTTTTTATATAGGCTATTCTATCTACTCAAAACTTGCACAGGGCCACTTTAGTTGGAGGCATTAAAATAAAAATGTATTAGCAGTTTAACAGAATTGTAATTGTAGACTTTTCTCTTGTTAATATGGAGGCACTTTCGTTCATATTATACATGCAAAATAACAGAGCAAACGCCATATGCAAATAAGAAATAAAGCTAGGAAGTGACTACCACTGGCAGTTTTAAAGGAAAATATTTTTATCACCATTGTTCTTTGTGTGTCTGTGTTGAGTTACTGGAAACCTGAGATTAAACCATGTGAGCATATCCCCTGAGCTACTAATTAATACATCCTCTGTGTTCCAGCTCTTCCTGTTTTTAGATAAAGTAAACAATTTTTTGATTCAATGTTTTTCCCAAATTATTATTATTATAAATATTATTTAGAAAGCATGCCTAATAGAATAATGTCATACTTCAAGTTTATATTAAAAAATAAAACTGTGAGCAATAATTAATTTGGTTTCTGTAAACAACAAAGAAAAAAACAATTATTTCTTGATTTTAATGTGCAGAAAGAAAGTCATTTACTTTATCCATATCTGCTGCATAATCCATCTTAGAAGATTGAATCAGTGCAGAGGGTCATCCATGGTACATTGGCACCGGGGCAGAGAGGATTAAGGGCTTGGCTCAGAGGCTCTGTAGTGGCAGCTTGGCATTGGTGGGTAGGAATCCCAGTCCTCCAATCAACCATACAGCGCTCTAACTCAAACGGTCCAAGAATTTGACAGATGTTTAACATATAACAAAATCTTTGTATTCTGTAGTATTTTATTATTAAAGGAGAAATAGCACTTTTAATAAACATATTTAAATCAATAAGCCTGATTTGAAAATGGACAGGGCAGGAGGCTTTATAGAATGGAATCCCTTCTGAGGTTGGGATTCTGCTTCTCATTTGTGGAAGAATCTGTTGCATGTTTTCCCATTTGTAGCTTTAAAACCGTTTCCAAGACAACAGACATTCCAGCATGATGCTAACATGCGTAATGAAAGAAAAGAAGAGAAAATGTGTAATATTGGTGGTGTGTGTGTGTGTGTGTTTGTAGTGCTTTGAACTGTAGCCGTTGTACAAAAATTCAGATGTAGATCTAGATCCTTAATTTCAAAGCAGGGTGATGTGTGATTAATCATTCCTGAGAGAAAAAGAAATAAAAAAAAAACTCTTGTAAATGAAACTTAAGTCCCATAGAAATTCTAAAATGTTCAGGAAAATTCAGAAAATGGTGGTTCCCATGACTCAAGTAAATATACACTATATATAAAGGTATTTGAACATACGTAAACATAACAGTTAATAGATATTACATTGGGCCAAGTGTGTGATGGTGTGTGTGTGTTATTGTGTTAAGGGAAGAAAACTACATAACTATGTACTGTACTTCTCGACCGATGTTCTATATGGTATCATTACAAGAAGTATGAATGAAATTCAGATTTACTACAGAACAGAAGGATGGCAGGTCCAATGAGTTCAACTAGGAGTATAAGCACTGCTTTGCTGTTATTATTGTGTTTCTTGCTGTCAAGATGTATTGTTTGTGTAACGTCTGACTTAACGCCAGGCTTGAATAACATTCGGCGGTTTGTGACAAGAAATTCTAATCTATTACAATATTAGAATAGTGCCGATTTTAGTTACTTAATTTATTCATTCATTCATTCATTCATGCATCTTCTTACCCATTTATTTCTTAATTCTGGGTCAATTGGGGTCTGTTGGCGCCTATCCCAGTGTACATAGGGCGGGAAGCAGAGGGTCCATCTCAGGGCAACACATAGACACTCACTCACTCACTCACTCACATACACATTCACTCCTATGGACAATATAGACTCACTAAGCAACCTTATAATAATATACATATTTTTGAACTGTGTGAGGAAAACCGGAGTACCTGGAGGAAACCCATGCAAGCATGGGGAGAACATGAAATTCCGCACAGAAAGATTCCCGGCCCGGAAATCCAACATGAGACCTTTTTGTGGTGAGGCTACCGTGCTAAGCATTACGCCACGGCACGTCTTTTTAGTGTCAATTTCATTCATTCACTACATTTTAATATTTAATTTATTCACGTTAGTTGGCATTGTTACATCACATAGAGGCAAAATTCCCTAAGAGTAAAGCAACGTCTGCCAACTTGAGCTTCCAAATATGGAATATGCATTAGTCTTGCTAGTGTCACTGTATCTGACGGAGAGAAAGAGTTTGTCATTCTACCCACTTTGACCGCAAGAATTCTGCGTACTTGGCTTTTGTCCACAATTGTTTGCAGCAGTGTCACTTGGGTGTCCTTAAGTTATTTTTAAAGTTCATACCGGTGTTTCTTTTTTCTTCTTTAAGTTTGTCTGCCAAACAGTTGTCATTAAATGACATGGGTTTTTGTCTTGACACAACGGTGTGTGTTCTAATTGAAGCATTGTTTATCGATTAGCTTTGGTTGCTATCACACTAATGGACTCTCCGCTGCTACTTCTCTTCTCTTTCATCCAGGTCATGGAAGCATGTTTGTCTAATCCATGTTTGTTTCACTCTGCTGTTCTGTTTTTCGTTGTTTGCTTTCTTTCTGCTGCGTAGAACATTTTCAGCTCTCAGTGCACGGCAGTTTGTCTTGTTAAGCTTTTAGGTTTGTAAGTTTTAAATTTTGTATCCCTGCTGGATGGAAGAATAGCAGCTATTTCTTTATTTCCATAAATTGAAAAGTTGTTTTGAAAGTATAACAGATTATTTTTTTCTAAGAAGTTTCTCAGAAGGCTGTACCTATAACCTCAGTGATCTATTGTAATTTGTAGTAGTGCTGCAGTCTGATGCTGCTCTGCTCATGAGATCTGCTCAATAGATCTTTTCTTGTTTGGTATTGCCATGTTGTTTCAGCATTATGATGCAGCAAAATACAATACAATGCAATGCAGTGCATGCAAATTAGATTTTCTAACAAATCAGAGAAGTCGTATGCTCTGCTCAGTGGGCATGCTTGCCGGGTCTCAGCGGCTCCTGAAGAGCTTTCAGACAGGCAGATCACATCACATCAACAAGCAGAGTGTGCTGGCTGGTTCTGTCTAATGCATGCATCTGTATTTAGTCATGTGACTATTTTACATTATTCCCATTGGAATGGGCAAATATAACAAGGTAACCACTATTTTTATTCATTCATTTAGGATATAACGTTTTCCTAAACTGTTTTTCGTGTTTATTCTGTCAAATACTTGCAATAAATCGTTTACTTTTATGGTATTTAGCAAACATCCTCATCGAGAGTGACTTACAATTAGCTCCTGTACACAACTGAGCAGCCAAGGGCAAAAGATGCAATATTGGAAAATACAATATTGATGGAGTAAAAGATTCATAGTAACACTAACAGATAATTTCATCTTTAAAAAAACTACTTATAAGTCTACAACTAATGCTGTAACGATGTCCTAAATGTAATTATCCTTAATTTAATCTTATCTCCAACACCTTTTCCTGCTCTTCGTGCTTTTTTCTGTGTCTAGTAACTGACTCATTACGTGAAAAAAAGCAAGCACATCCAGCATAACGTAAGAGGTTGCATCCTAACGGGCGTTGCAAATATCTGTAAATAATATTTCCAATTATTGAAATACTAAGCTGATTGGCGCCCCCTCAAATTGTAGGGTCTGAGACTATTGTATGCCTTTCTAGTCCCATTGGTACAGCTGTGGCTACTGTGCTATACTATGCCCTTTTAGCCCCTACTTGTTGGGGCAAATGAGTTTAATGTTAATTGTTAATGTTATTAATGTCTAATTGTTTCATTCATTCATCATCTTATCCGTTTCTTCCCTAATTCGGTGTCATGGAGGTCTGCTGGCGCCTATCCCAGTGCACATAGGGCGAGAGGCAGAAGTACACCCTGGACGGGTCGCCAGTCCATCACATGGACACACACATTCACTGCTATGGGCAGTTTAGAATCACCAATCAACCTAATGTACATGTTTTTGGGAGAAAAACCACTGCAAGCTCGGGGAGAATCGAACCTGGGACCTCGGCGCCGCCCTCTAACTGTTTCAGTCCTACCCAAAGTTTTCGTTGATCACAGTATATAGAAACTCGATCACACTAACTGCGTACTGTTATCAGTTTTTATAGGCATGCCTATGATGTCTTTGTTCCACCTAAACTTTTTTCTTGAAGTAGCGTTCTTCTCTTCTAATAATACACCTTGAATGCAGCATTCTGCAGCACAAGTGGAAAGATAAAGAACAAACATAAAATAAAAGCACATCAGTTTTAGATTTATTTTTAACTAGATTGGACTTTTGAGGACGTGCGAATACTGTAGAAAATGAGAATAAGAATAACACTGATTTCTATTAAGACCAGACTGCAGACCCATCAGGATCAGTCAGATGCCAGGTGATTAATCAGTGTGTGAAATTGGTGCTGATATTTGCTGACCCGTACCTAGCACATCAGCATTGATCGAGAAGTCATTACGAATACAAACTCACAGGTGTAATGAACACGAAGGAGGTGAATTATTGACTTTGACGTCCAAAAGAACTTTGGAAGAGAAACTGAATGCTAAAAGTGTGCACACACATTGTCTCTCTTGAAATGAAACAGAAAAACTAAAAAGGACAGAGCGCAAAGCGGTCAGTTTTTTGGCTTTTATGAAATGAATCTTATTGGGTTTTCCATAACTGTATTCCCAAGAACAACTTAAAATGAATCTCTTTTCAAATGCCTGAATGGTTTCCTTTCCACATTTCCATTTGCAACATTTGGCAGGCATCCTTATCACAGCTTAGTTTTATCTCACTTCTACAACTGAACAATTGGGTGTTAAGGGTCTTGCTCAACTCTGTTGTGCTGGGAATCAAACCCTGATCTTCCAATCAACACCTTAACCACTGTGCTACCACTTCCCTTGAAACCAATTTATTCCCATTTCTTTCCAGGATACACTGTGTGCATTGTGTAGTGAACCGTTAAAAGTAAATTATTTAGAATTGCAGTGTTCGGTAATCACTTGGATGAGGATATGTACCCTTCTACGTTGGATTCCTCTCGATGTACCCTTCTACGTTGGATTCCTCTCAAGCTTTTATTTAAAAAAATACAAAACAATGTAATACTGCTAATGTTAACTATGGCATGACTGTGATCTTTTAAAACCTACAACCTCATCCATATTTTACACAGAATAATATGGGGGGGAAAAAAGAAAAGAAAAAAAAAAAAGACCTGCGATGGACTGGGTGTGCCGGGGTGTGCCCCTGCCCCTCTCTCAATGTGGCACCAACAGATCCCTGTGACCCTGGATTAGGGAATAAGCGGGTAAGAAGATGAATGAATGGAAAACCTGCACACTATCCAGGAGAAGAATGCATTTTGGACTAGAGCAATAAAAGTTAAACTGGCCAGAAGAGTTCAAGCTGATTGGACATCTTTACTAATCAAAATATCTGCTCTTTTTAGGCATTTTAAATAAAAATAAACAAACAAACCGATTTAGTAGATTTTATGTTTGTTGTAAAAAATTTTAAAAGACTTTGATGTGAATCTAAGAGAAATGATTTTTGTGCTACTACGGCATGATTATGATTACCATTTATTTTCTCTTGGAGTGCAAGGAAAGAAAGCATCAAGACTTTAGTCACCAACAAAGGTGTCAGTGTCATGCGTTTTTTTGCCCCTGTGTTAATGCACATTTTGAAGGCTAACATTAGTGATTGATTGAAACAGCAAAAAACAGATAACACTATGCACTTTTATTTTTTTTGACAAACGTTAAGACCTACATTGTAACACTTCCTTAGCATTATTACATCATTTTATTGATTTAAAAAAATCTTTTAATCTATAGCAGTCCTTCTAGTCAGTGAGCTAGAGAACCAGGTTTAATGGAGTTGCTAATAAAACTTGAGTAACTTGCTCAGAAATAGAACAATGAAAAGAATATCAGATATATCAGATGGCATGTAACTGTATTTATCTTGTTTAATATTTTTATTATTAATCCAACAAGAAATATTCACTAAGTAAAAGTCAATTTGAAATGTGTTCCTTTGAGAGTTTTCTTCTAACCTGTTTATTCCACAATTCAGGTTCAAGGGGGTCTGCTGGAACCTATCGCAGGGAGGTTCTTGCTATGAGGAGACTATGCTAACCACTACCCCACTGCGCCGCCCTATCAGCAAAATGTTTTTTGTTTAACTGTTGGGGGACAGGGGTACTTTGTCTAACAAATCTTCTTCTTCTCCTCCTTTCGGCTGCTCCCGTTAGGGGTCGCCACAGCGGATCATTCTTCTCCACCCTACCCTGTCCGCTACATC
>JAOTRA010109319.1:0-10616 GCA_026260255.1 Pseudolaguvia tuberculata
CTCTCCCTTTACCAGTCATAGTACCAACATTTAAAGAACCCACCCAAACCTCCACTCTCCTCCACTTCTCCTTCGCCAGCCGTCTTTGTAGACGTCTTCCTCCTTTCCTCCTCCTGCTTTGGCCAACAGTAGCCCAATTTCCACCGGTACCTTGTCGGCTAACAGTACATTTGGCGGTTGTTGTTAACCCGGGCCGCGACTGATCCGGAATGAGTTTCTTATTTGTGAACCGCATATGGATGCCCTTCCTAAAGCAGCCCTCGCCATTTATTCGGGCTTGGGACCGGCACTAAGAATGCACTGGCTTGTGCAACCCTAATGGCTGGGTTGTTCTTCACTTCTCTTTTAAATGTACATAATCCTTACTGTACTACATCAGGTCACCTTTCTGACTAATCAGATTGAAGTATCCACTCATCACCGCCTAATGATGCGTTGTAAATGTTTTTATATTATTATCAATTATATTAACAATATGAAAATACTAGATTTGAGTGATACGTTTATGTATACAGTATGACTGTGGACAGTAGGAGTAAAATCTGGATGTACTACATTCACCATTTTATTATTGTCACGTGACATACATCATCACTGTAGCGTGAATTTAAACTTGGATAATATTTAATTTTTCTTTTCAATTGGCCATTTTCGATGATAAAATGGGTCGTTTCCTGGAATAGCAAGGAGTACATCTTCAGAATGAATGAAAGTAGTAGATCTAGATCTAGAACCACCCAAGTCATAAGCAAACTAAGAGAGCCCTCTTCACCGGCAATGGGCAAACATAATTATACACAGATGTAATATTCATTATCAATACTCCTTAATACATATCATTAATAATAAATACACAGAAATTTTTGTAAAAAGTATACAAGCCAAATAGTGTACAAAACCACAGTAGCAGGCAATGGGTTATTCATTCATTCATTTTCTAACTTGCTTATTCCCTAATTCGGGCTCACACGGGTCTGCTGGAGCCTATCCTAGCGTACACAGTGTAAGAGGCAAGGATACACCATAGACAGATTTCCAGTCCATCACAGTGCCATACATAGAAAAACAACACACACACATTCACTCATGAGCAATTTAAATTCACCATAGAAAACAGTAAAACATGCAACTCAGAATCGAACCAATGACCGTCTTATTGAGAGGCGACCGTACTCAATAGTTCAATAGTACATGCCAATGTGCTGCCTGAGAAAATGCTAATAAATAAATAAATAAACATATAAATATACACGACATGTTTTTCATCAGTCTTTCATTTCTTCAGTTTTTTTCTTGCTTTCTTTCTCTCTGGCCTGCTTCTCCTGTCTTTCTCTCTAGTAACAAACATTTTTTGTCACTCACATACTCATACTCTATGGACACATTTCTCCAGCTCCTACATTTTTTTTCTTTCTCTCTGACCGGCTTCTTCTGTCTATTATCTTTTTGGTCACAAGTTTGTCTTTTATTTATTTTTATTTTTTTTTACCCTATACTGTTTTTGCTGTCATCTTTGATTTGATTCATCTCTTGAGCCTTTTAAATCACATTCATCCTCTATTAGTTTTATCTCTCCTTTTCCACTCTGTCTTTCTTTTGCTCAATGTTTTCCTATTGTCAGAACCGAGGTGTGACGGAACAGACAAGGACAGAGAACCAAAATGCTGAGTTATGGAAAATATGTAATTCATTTAGAAAAGAGGATGGACAAAAGCGCTGACCGCAAATCGAAGCAGAAGCGCAAATGGCACTGATGGCAAAAACAGGTGAAAATGAGAAAGAAAATGGGTGCGCAAACCAGCAAGCGGCGATAATAAAAAGGGAAAAAATAACCGAATAACAAAAATACAAAATGCGGAACAGGAAAATCAGCAGGAAGGAACAACCGAAACGCAAAAGGAGAGGAAAGAGTAAGAAAATAGGAAAAAATAAAATGTGAAGCAGGGATATACAAAACAGAAAGTAGCAAGAAGCAAAAGCACTAGATGAGAATCTTAACGAATCGAGAAGCAAAAATCAAGAAGCAAAAATCAAGAGGAAAAAATCCAGGAGCAAAAATTTCAGAAGCAAAATTTCTTAAAAGCAAAAATTAACGGAGACTATCGACAATTGTGAGAAGCGCGATAATCGAGCAAAGGAAAAGGAAAGCGCTGCCACTAACTTAAAGAATCAAAATCATCGGGAAAACAGCAAGGCAGCTAGGGCAAAAACAAAGTCCGGAAGTGGAAGAAACTGCAGAGTGTGTGACAGTACCTTTCTCTCTATGAATACCTCCAGGCGTTTTCCTAGGTGCCTCTGTGTGCCGTTTGTGAAAGTCTGCAATGAAGGTTGGATCGAGGACAAACTTTGCTGCAATCCAGCTCCCCTCTTCTGGGCCATAATCTTCCCAGTCTACAAGATATTGGAGTCCGCATCCCTGGCATCGGGACTTGAAGAGTCTCCAAATGGCATAAGCCTCTCTTCCTTCAATAGTACATAGAGAAGGAGGTGGCTGAGCAGGTGAGGACAAAGGGCAAGAAAGAAGCTAAAGAGAGAAGCTTGCGAGAGTTTGACTTGATCGGGAGGTCCCTGGTAGAGAGCATGACCCTCTCCCCTACTCTGGGGTTGTCAGAGCGATGTCTTGGTATGTCTCGAGAAGCTGGGTGTGTGCTTTCCGCAAGGCGCTCTTGCACTGGCTGACAAAGATCTGAGCTGAGGGCACATTAACCTCATCCTCATCCTGGGATGGAAACAGTAGGGGTTGGTAGTCCTGGCAACACTCAAAAGGGGTCAAGCGGGTGGGAAGAGAGTTATGGGCATACTCAACCCATGGAAGGAAATTGCTCCACGAGCCGGGGTCTGTAGACGCCATGCACCTGATTGTAATCTTTAGATTCTACTTGGTTCGCTCAGTCTGGCCTTTAGTCTGGCAGTGGTATCCTGATGACAGACTGGAAATGGCCCCGATCCAATTTGCAGAAACACTTCCAAAACTGAGAAGAGAACTGTTTGCTTGGTGGAGGGTAACTGACAAAGGGGGACAAAGCGGGCAGCCTTGGGGAAGTGGTCTACTATGGTTAAGATGCAATTGAAACCATTGGATAGACCGGTTATGGAGTCCATGGCAATGTGGGACCATGGGCGACAAGAAACTGGGAGGGGTCTTAGCAGGTCGGCAGTGACATTCAAATTTGTACCTGTGTGCCCAATTTAGTACCTGGGACTGCATGGCTCTGGGCACAAACAGATGGTTAAGAGGGACGTTGTTAGGGCCGGGCTCTCGCTTCAGAGCTTTCCTGACCCTCTCCTCTATTTCAAGGGTGACAGCGGCAACTAAGCACTAAGGGGGCAAAATGGTTTCCATAGTAAGCTGCTCCAGGGGAGAGGAAAACTGTCTGGACAGGGCATCAGGTTTGAGATTCTTGGAGCCAAGGCAAAATAAAATGATAATGTTGAAACGGGGAAAAAACAAAGACCAACGAGCTTGACAGGCATTTAATCTCTTGGCAGTTTTAGGATATTGTAGATATTATGGTGGTCAGTCCAGACTAAGAAGGGTTGACCAGTCCTCTCCAGCCAGTGTCTCCATTCCTCCAGAGCCTTCTTAATGGCCAGAAGCTCTCTATCACCAATGGAATATTTGCATTCTGAGAGGGTGAGTCGGTGGGAGAAGAAAGTTTACGGATTGATCTTGTTGTCCTTGAGGCTTCTTTGAGAAAAGACGGCTCCTATCTCAGTCTCAGATGCGTCACCTTTCAGAATAAACTGGTGGGTAGGGACTGGAATGGTGAGGATGGGGGCTGAGGTAAACCTTTCCTTGAGACAGGCGAATGCCTGGGCTGCTTAGTAGTTCCACTTGAACGGAACATTGGTCGAGGTCAGAGCCAGGAGGGGGTAGCGAGAGAGCTGATGTTCCTGTTAAACCTCCTGTTGATGTTGGCAAAAGCCAGGATCCTCTGGAGCGCCTGTATAGATGTTGGGATAGGCCAGTCCTTGACAGCATCTACTTTAGCAGGTTCCATTTCTGTGACCGAGGGGGAGACTGAGCTCTGTTGGAACTCGCACTGTTCTGCCTTAACATATAATTTATTCTCCAGAAGATGTTGGAAGAATTGACGGACATGATTGACATGTTACTTCAGGGACCTATAGAAGACCAGGGTATCATCCAGGTACACATAAACATAGTGATTCAAGAAGTTCCTCAAAACATCATTAATAAAAATCTGAAAAACTGCTCGGACATTGGCAAGGCCAAAAGGTACTACCAGGTACTTGTAGTGACCAGACAGAGTGTTCAAGGCGGTTTTCTACTCGTCTCCTTCCCTTTACGTACCAGGTGGTATGCGATACAGGGATCCAGTTTGGTAAAGATTGTAGCACCCTGGAGGAGTTCAAAGGTGGAAGTCATGAGGGGCAGGGGGTATCGGTTCTTCACAGTAATAGCATTGAGATGCATGGCCGTAAAGACTGATCCGTTTTTTGGCAGAAAAAGAACTCAGACCCCAGAGGACAAAGGTCAGATTATGCCGGCGACCAGGGATTCAGAGATATAGGTCCATAGCCTTGGTCTCGGGGGGGAGGGGTGCCCATGTCAATGAGGCAATCATAGCGACGGTGGGGAGGGAGCGAGACGGCCCTTGACCTTGGAGAGGTCTGGAAATGCCTCCCTGTTCAAAATTGTTTTGACTCTGCTGGGGGCAGCTTGGAGGCAAAATGCCGCCCAGGATAGCCCTCAATTGAATGCAACAGACTAACCAAGGATGTCCCAATACCACAGCTGCATGAGAACTTCTCATGACTAGATAGGTGATCCATTCAGTGTGGTTACCCACTACCTGAAGCTGTACTGGTCTGTCTGGTGCGTTATGGAAGCCAGTCGGTTGCCATTTAGTGCTTGGACAGGAAGAAGACAAAGCAGAGGGTTCATAGAGATATTAAGTTCAGCCCAAGTCAATTAGGGCCTTCGTAGGAAATCAGCAAGAAAAACGTAAACATCAAGGCAAGATCTGGTCATGGAGGAAGTCTTCTCGTTGTTGTCTCCTAGGGCCCTCGCTCCCTCTAGGGAATCCTCTCTTTTACTGGACAATCCTGACTGAGATGACCGGCCTTGCCACAGTAGAAACAGGCCCCCTCCATCCCAACGACAACAAAGGCATTCTTGGAGGAAATCTGAGTATGCCCCACCTGCATCGGTTTGGGTATGTCAACCCGGCTCTCCATAAGGCTGACTCCTCCAAAAGTCGATCTTGCCGGGTTAGGTCCATGATCTCCTGCAAACGTTCAGGAAGGTCTTGTGAGCACAACTGGTCATGAACGTAGCCATTCAGTACATGACCAGTGGAGCATTGCGAGAGATAGGAGTAACACGTTCCAGGAGCACCATTGTAGGTGGGGGTGAGGGTAGGCAAGGTTCGGTGTGTGGTACAGTAGAGGAGTTAGGAGGAGAGACAGGGGAAGGAGCAGGAGAGGGGACGGGTGTTTGATTTGTGCGCTCTATATGATGACGGTGAGTCACATGAGTTTTTTTTCCTCTAACTGGTTTCCCTCACTTTATCTTTACCTCTCTCTCACTCCATGTCTCTCTATCCCACTCGCTATCTCTCTCTCTCTCGCTCTCTTCTCATTTATATTACACTTACATTCATTGCATTAGGCAGATTCCCTTATCTCTTTTATACAACTGGGGGTTTAGGGCTTTACTCAGAGCCCCAGCAGTGGTAATCTTGGTGTGGTGGTGCTGGAAATCTAACTCACAATCATCCAACACCTTAAACGCTGCACTACCACTCCTCTCCCTCTCTCTCTCTCTCTCTCTCTCTCTCTCTCTCTCTCTCTCTCTCTCTCTCTCTCTCTCGTTGTGAGTTTAGAACTTGTCATAAAGTAACACTTTAATTAGGTAGCACTTTAATAGCACTTTGATGAGGTAATGATAATGTTTTAGACAGGAAGTGTGGCCCTATCTGATAATGTGATAAATTATGGATAAGTGAGATGAGTGAATAACCGTCTACCACGTGGTCATACAGAATTACCTTAACTGTAATACCTTTGTATAGTCTACTGCTAATTAGCCAAGAAATACTTCTTTCCTAATGAGAAAACTGTCTTTTTGGAGGAGGGGGGGTCTGTTTGCTCAGGCTGTCATGCTACGGCAGGGCTTTATCTGAGAAAAGAGAGCCTCGGGGCAGCAATGCTAATTTGCACGCTATTGTATTCACAAGAGGAAGAAACCTAATACATTTGACTTTCACTGGACTAATGTGATAAGTCCTTTATTTGACATGAACACACACACCCAAAGAAATCAAGAGTGTTTGTATGTTTTCTTAAAGCATCCATGTCTTCACAATTAAGCAGATTGTCTCTAATGTTCAAGAAATGTTTATTTAACCTTTATTCCGTCCCCCACTTTTCTTTTCTTTGCTCTGTTGCTCTAATGTTTACTGATGCCCAGCTGTTGGTCTGTACCGGAGGAGAGAAATGAAATGCTGGAATAGTGCAGGCTCTGGTTTTGACAACATTTTTGATGTATTGGTGTGCGGGAATCGAGATAAATTAACGTCTATACAAGATTCTATTCCCAGCTCCTGTATGTCAGCATGCTATTCCATTTATTTATTTTATTGGATTTTATGCAAAAGTTTCTTCCACAAATTGTCCTAAAATATATATTTTTTTCTGTGTCAAGGAAAATAACAGTATTTAATATATTTAACGAGATAACATCTTGTCACCAATTCGGAACTTTCTTTTGTAGAAAACTTTTGGCATGTGGTAGAATGTAAGCTTTTCATCTATAAAAGTCCTGCTAAACAGTCTAATGCAATCATGTGATGCACTTGAGTCCACCAGAATCGTGAAGTTTAAGAACAGAGTGAGGCCCTTTACCATATACTGCTCAGTGGGATTAAAAACAGGGATGGGTGTAAATCGCATTGAATCAGGGTCTCTGCCAGAAAATGTAAATGTTTTGTCCTCAAACAAAAAAAAGAATAGTGGCATAATGGTTAGCAACAAGAAGCATAGGTTTTCTATGGGCACTCCGGTTTACACCCATAGTCCAAAAACATACATATGTACATTAGTGTAAGGAAGCCGACTAGCCCACGCCCCCTCCTTGAATCATTTAATTCATGACGCATTATTTAAGGCGTCATTGATTTATGTGAATGGACTGTTTACGTGTGAGCTATGTACGAGTGATGTACATAAGGACTTTGATTACGCTGATGCCGGTGCAGTTAAGTGTGTGGTGCCAGGGCCACACATAGTCAAACAACCACACACACTCTCACTCCTATGGGAAATTTTGAATCACCAGTCAACGTAATGTACATGGTTTAGGACTGTAAATCCTATAAAAACTCGGTAACTGTAGTCGGTGAGGAAATGGAAGCGCTGCAGATTATCTCCTGGTTGGAGGAGGGGGATTTGCCGAGACTTCATTTAGAAGTAAGCAGTGATGAGAATAATGGTCTTCGAAATAAACAGCGTTCCTCATTTACAGTAATGGCTAATGATACTAATGAATGTTTCTCATCTGGACGATTCTAAGGGCGCACACGCTTTGTGGCCTTCAGAGATGTTTTATTAGTAGTAGAAAGTACTGCCTATAGTTATACTGTAGCTTCAATCTGTAACGCTGTCCTCATGAGTTTTCCCACTGTAACGGATTAACTGTTAATACTACAGGAACTGATGCTAGTCACGCTGAATTATTGATTCAGATATTAGAACAATTAAGCCCGAATCTGAACTAAATGTTTTGATGGTCAAGCCTGAAATCAAGACCAAAAACTTAACGTTATGAATTTTTGTGCAGTGTGCAAATTAGTTAGGCTTTTATTTTATAACATAAATCAAACATTCATTCATTCATTGTAATCTGCTTATTCCCTATCCCAGCCTATCAAAGCGCACATGAGGCAAGGGTAAAACCTGAGTAGGGGTATGTAATGTGGTATAAGTGCAGGCAGGAGTCAGACTTTGGAGTCAGGCTTTTATTTACGGTAAGTACCCACTGACTTATATACATAAACAGAAACCAAAACAAAACCCGAACAGCAATGTTGATCCAACGATACCGAACTTGACTCAGACTCAGGACGTGGAAGTATCTTCGTAGAACACGACAAGGAACCAAACGCGAACACTAATATAGCCGCCACACCAAGAAACAATAAAACAATAATATGCGCATCATTACAATGGCGCTCACCTTAAATAACGCACCATCGCCCAGATGCTTGGTGGTAAGTGATGTAGAAGGGGTAGGGCATAATAGGGTACAATCATAGGGCTACACATAGACAAACAACCATTCACACACACATTCAGTCCTATGGGCAATTTAGAATCACCAATCAACCTAATGTACATGTTTTTGGACCGTGGGAGGAAACCAGAGTACCTGGAAAAAAGTCACACAAGGGCAAACTCCACACAGAAAGATCTCCTGGCTGGGAATCGAACCTGGGACCTTTTAGTTGTGAGACAACTGTGCCAATCTTAATTAAGAGAAATTAAATCACTATAAATATTTAAGATGCATCCAAGGCAAGAAGCAGGTACCAGACAAAACTGAACTCCTACAAAAAAAACTGAACTCCTACAAAAGATTCTAAATAGTTTTAAGTTTCTACGATTATATACAACTTTAGCTTTTACTTTAACTTAGCTCCAGACAACATTTCTGTGTTTTTCTAAAATAAAAGTCTTCAATTAACCCTTTTCGCAATAAAATAAATTGAGACCGGCGGCGCAGTGGCTTAGTGGATAGCACAGTCACCTCACAACAAGAAGGTCCCGGGTCGAATCTTAGGCTGGGATCTTTTTGTGCAGAGTTTGCATGTTCTCACCGTGCTTACGGGGATCTTCTCTGGGTACCCAGGTTTCTTCCCACAGTCTAAAAACATTAGGTCGATTGGTGATTCCAAATTGCCCATAGAAGTGTGTGTGGTTTTCTATGGGTGGGCCTGAAATGGACTGGCAAGCTGCCCAGGTGTAACCTGGCCTCCCGCCCTATTTGTGCTAGGATACTCTCAAGCAAACCCTAGTGGCCTCGAATCAGGAATGGGTTGACAGATGAATAAATGAAGGAAGTCAAGTTTAAAGGGGAAAAAAGCCTGTATATTGTATATACTGTTAAAACATTACAATGCTGCGCTAGCTGCTAAAATCCAGTGCTTCCCCGACTAAGTGCTGCATATCTTTTTTTTCTTTGCTTGAATAGACTTTGGGGAAAAAATCGGCTAATTAAGCAACTGCTTTTTTCTGAGTCAACAGGGGTGTGTTCGAGCAGAACCGATCTGTGCACTATCGAACGATAGTGTCTTTACTTTTGCTTTGGACTTTCACTTCTAGTATAAACACAGGGGAAATCAGGAAGGAGATACACCAAGAATATGTCCATTCAAATCCTGCTTTTAAAGAAAATTCTTTTGGTTACAGTTTTAAGGATGAATTTGGCAGATGTGTTATTAGCTTTCCCATTTTATTTAAATCAACTGAGCAGATTGTGAGAAACACAACCCTCAAATCAGCAATTCAACAGCGTATCCCATGAGTTTCTACCACTACAATAATTATGCTCATTATTAGATTAATAGATGGATGGATAGGTGGAACTATGAAGAGTGGCTTTAGTGATGTTATAAGTTATCTGGTGTATGCTTTAATGGGTGGATAGATGGATGGATGGTTAGATGATTAGATTGATGGATAGACAGATGGATGGATAGATGGATGGTTAGATGATTTGATTGATAGATGGACAGATGGATGTTGGATGGGTGGATGGATGGTTAGATGATTAGATCGATGGATGGATGGATGGATGGATAAGCAGTTGGTTCAATGGTTAGATGGATGGACGGATTGATGGATGGACACATGGATGGATGGATGGATGGATGGATGGATGGATGAGCAGGACACACACCTATTAAAGCTAACCTCAGTTTGACATCCACACACAGTAACATCACACATCTATGTATTGTATAGCATATGGAACTGGAATCTGGAAAAGCGTGTGTGTGTGTGTGTGTAGCAGTCTAAGCAATTGTGCCAGTCAGCAGTGCAAGGTTAGATGGCTCTGTCACTATTGACCGATGAGTACTGCAGGAGCAATGCAGCTATCCATTCTAAGAGTAAGAGAGTGTATGAAGAAAAGAAAAAGAGAGAGAGAGACAGACACACACAAGAAGACATATATCAAGAGAGAGAGCGAGACAGAGAGAGAGAGAAAGAAAGAAAGAAAGAAAGAAAGAAAGAAAGAAAGAAAGAAAGAAAGAGGGAGAAAGACATGGATAGAGACACAAACAAAAAGAGAGACAGAGAGAGACAGCGAGAGAGACAGTGACAGAGGAAGATACAGACCGAAACAGCGAGAAAGACAGTGACAGAAGAGACAGACAGAGACAGAACGTAACTAGGAGTCGAGGAGAGAAAGAGAAGAGACACAAGAATGAAGAAAAGACAAAAGGAAAGAAAAGCATGAAAAGCATCAAACACACTACAGTAGTAAAACGCTAAACATGGTATAGACATGTCTCGCAGTCCACACACACACACACACACACACACACACACACACACACACACACACACACACACACACACACACACACACA